>VZTV01080703.1:47216-77604 GCA_013400875.1 Anhinga rufa
AGAGAGAGAGAGAGAGAGAGAGAGAGAGAGAGAGAGTGGGAGGATTTTTTAAAAGAGAGGGAAAGAGAGAGTGGGAGAGAGATTGGACAGAGATTTTTAAAAACAGAGATTAGAGAGGTGAGGGGGGGAAAGATTTTCGAGTGGATAGATGGATGATAGGGAGACAGAGGGGAGTATAGCTAGAGTAAGAAAGATTAGAGTGAAAAAGATGAGAGAGAGACAGGAAGAAATTAGATAATATGGAGCAATAGATGATTGATAGAGATAGTGAAACGTAGCTAGCTAAAGTAGATTAGACAGACTAAATAGGTAGAAAGATGGGCTGACTGACAGATAGGTATTGTGTCATACTTCATAAACGATATATATGCTAATATTCCCATGTCATGATGGGTGGTAAACCCTGAGACACCTTCCAGCCTGACCTCAATTCAGCAGATGTAGCGCGGACATCAGGATTGCTTGGACCGTATGTCAGGTCTCACCACCCTGCCCGTTTCTGCCGTGGAAGCGGCAGGGGGGTGGATAGCGTCTGGGGAGGGAGAGCGCTCTGATGGACACGGGGGGCCGAGGCGTAGGGAGGAGAGGCGTAGAGTATGTTTGCTGTTCGTAGCACATGAGGTGCCCAGCCCAGCTCAGACACTGCAGACGCCCCATGTCTCTAGCACCGAGTCCAGAGAACTGAGGTTCAGCTCTCGGGATTTGTGGGAGAGGTGTCTGGGAGGAGGCAGGAAGGAGAGAGCATGGTTTTTGTTTAGCCTCATCTCCTGGCATGACCATTTACAAAGGTTTTCTAAGGACTGTCTTGCCTGTTTCTGCAAAGACCGCCTGGTCTCCCTGCTCTTCTGACTTCAGACCCCAAACTTTTCATCTTGCCTCTACTTTACTACTACTATTTTTAACTTTATAAGGAAAAGAAAACTGCCTCTTGCCTTCCTGGACATAGGCCTTCCTCCCTCCTCAAGAAACAGAAACATTTTTCTCTCCCTAGGGATGTTTGATCTTTGTATTTTGCATGTTGCCTCCCCTTGGCTGATGGTTGGGGCATCGCGTGCGTTTTGTCACCGTTCGTAAGAACATACTTTGCCATGTTGCGTAGAGAACAAAGGGTTGGGGTTTGTGTTTTGGTTTTTTCCCCCACAAAGAGAATGGGGTATGTGGTTACCAACTGCAAACCTAAATAATTCAAATACTAATTCCTCTCCCTTGGTTCCAGTTTAAAATTACTAGCTGTAACCAAGCATCCCCCTATCTTTCTTATTGTACCGTGTCCTGATCCTGCCAGAGAGTCAGGGCAAAGAGAGCGTGAGAGAGAGCACACGGACAAACCCTGCCTTGAGCAGGCAGTGGTTTAATGTGTAATACACAAGATTTGTATAGGAAGCTGGGCTGTCTTCAGGGTACAGGAAGAGAGCAGAGAAAAGTGTTTGGATTTCCTTGAGTTGCCTCTTCAGCCAGATTTAAAAAGGCTAAAAGGAAACAGTATAAAGGATGTAGCATGGGACGGAAACTGGAAGGAGAACAGGGGTATCTGAGGAACAATTTTTCTAGCAGGATATCAAGTGAGCTGAGAGCAGCACAAGAGGCAGGAGGTCCCAGAAGTGGAGCAAAGACTATCCAGCAGAGTAGTTGGAGCTTTTCTACTACTCCTGATGCAACAACCAACACGAATTCCCCAGGGAGTGTATGTCTAATCCTCTCTCCCTGAAGAGTGTATAGCTTTGCCTGGAGGTGTCTGTGGTTGTTACTTTATGTATGGAGAGGGAAGGGCATGTCAGAATGACCCGCAGTGGGAATACGGTGCCTGACCTCACGTACAGTGCTGTGGAAATTCAGAGTCCAAGAGGGGCCTTTCCGTGCCTCTGTAGTAAGGCATGCTAGTGGTCCACATCTATACTGAAGGCTCGTACCAGCTGTAGGCCAGCTCTTGACATTTCACCTCATCTAGACTATGCCGTGGAAAAGTATAAAAAAATCCCGACTTAACACCCCCTATCAATACAGTAGATCATTCACATGAATTTGGTCTGCTTTGCAATGCTTGTGGCATCCACAGACTGTCTGCATTGATAGCATATAAAACCCCACAACCCTTGCAATAGTTGCATCAGCCAAGAAGCTCCACCGTGAGCCACATTCCAAAGGGAGGGGAAGGGCATCCTGCTGAGATCCCTTCAGACCCAGTGTTTTCCGACGCCAAACCCTAATGCAGCCCCGTGAGAGGCCTCAGCTAGGAGGAACTCACCTATGGTGACAGTAAACACCATCGCTTGGGGGATGTGTTACTCTAAATGAAAGAAATGGCCATGAGCAGAGGAGAGAGGTTTAGAAAGAAAGGAAAGAAGAAAAAAAGGAAGAGGGAGTTCATGCCAAACTCCCCACAGCAGTTATTTCTTTTTTTTTTCTGCAGTCTCCAAAGAGCAAACTAGCATGTGAGGCTTTTTGTACTGAAGGTCTGGTGTTCGTCATAGGTGTCTTAGGAAGGAAACAGAGAGGCTGTGGTTTGCAGAGGTGGAGGGAAGGGTCTGAATGAATGCTTTTGCGGTCCCTCTTGGCTAAGAAGTCTGTTCAGTGGTCACCTGCAGCTCAGCGACGCGGGGGGGTGGTGGTGGGGGTCCTCTTCCAGGCCTGTGCTCAGATTCCCTGCTTTTCCGCATTGCCACATTAGCACTTTCACTGGATATTTAGAGCACCTCAGGACTGGTTCTCCTCTCGCTCACACCGGGGTAACTCAGGAGTCGCTCCACTGGAACCAGTGGTGTTAATCTGGTGTGAAAATAATGCGAGAGGAGGATTCAACTCCTCGGGGGGGAATTTTCCAGGTCCCCGAGGGGGAAAAAAAAATCAATGGGAGTTACATGTCTAACTGCCACTTGTGCCTGTGAAAGTCTGCCCCTTATCTACCCATATGTATATAGGGTACCGTTTTCAGAATAACCTAAGTGACGTGGGCACTTGAGAGCACACATTTCACTGGCTTTCAAAGAGACGTAAAGCTCCTAAGGCCCAGATGCTGAAGGATGTCCCAGCTCCTCTCTGCAGCGAATTTGGGGTCTCAGGCCTAAAATTTTCCAGTCATTTTCCAAAATGGAACTGAAGATCACGAGTCATTTAGGTGGTCCTGAAAGTGCTACCCTCTATCCATTTTTCAGGGTGTTGATCTCAGGTCATGTGCGAGCCTGCATTCTTACCTACAATGCTTTACTACTACATTCCTCTGTTGAGCAATACTTGGAAGAAGAGGTGGAGGTCAAGATTTGCAGAACAGGCTAGTGACCCCAGTGGCTCACATCTGGAGTGCCCAACTTGAAAGACGCCTCACTGGGGACCAATTCACAGGTCCCAGTACAGGTCCCCTGTATACTCTGAACATCAAGATTCGTGTATTACACACCCAGAACCACTGGTCACTTCCAAAAAAAAAATCCCAGCCTGAGACCTAGACTACTCTCACAAAAGGTAATCCTAGGAGAACCGTTCATCCAATAGCTTGGTTTTTCTGCTCATGCCTGTTCCCAATGAATGAAACACATCCCTGTGCATCACCTAAGCCCTATTTTGAGGAGTTACACTGGCATACAGCTGAAGTAACACAGTAGTAAATCGGGGCCTGAAGAAGGCGGCTACAGCCTAGAGAGTATCAAGAACTGTGACGTGTCTGGAAGCTAATAAGAGCAGAACTTGACGATTAGAGCGGCCCATTTCCGATGCTCTTGTGTGAGGATCTGGAAAGAGTCTCTCACTCATTGTACTTGTGCATTATGAATGTGTCCATCTGCAGAGATCTAATGTACACATATGTCCTGAATATTGTCCTAAGGTTGCAAGCTTCAAAAAAATGAGCAGAAAACATTCCCGAGAAGTGAGAATAATACAGATGTCTGTATTTGAAAAATTGGTTCAAATAAAGTCTCTCACTTATAGATACGTGTAGTTGTGTGCAATTATTTGCTCCTGGAATAGAAATCTCTCCCTTGTGTAGGATTTCAGTGCTTTTATGAAAAATCTCATTCCATTCTCCTTTGACCTTGTCAGTCAAGTCTTATTACTGTGGAAAGAAATACTTTCTACTTTTAAGACCTATTACTGTAGAAATAAATACTTTCTACATACTCTGTCTGGTAAAAAACTACGTTAAAATGAAAGGGTGAATTAAAAGGCCTGGTATGTTTTTACTGTCGTTAAATATCTATTGAGGTAGAAGATACGGGCCTGATGCAAGATGTGGTCTCCCCATGCAAAAGCACTAGGTATTTATATAATCAGAAACAGACACCGCCGCAGATACTCTCAACCCAGGAAAGGCTAGCGTGTGGCTGTCTAGAGACTGCCTGAAGCCAGGCTGAGCCGAGGAAAGCTCTGCTTCGGCACCATATATCTGCAAAACGTCCACAGAAAAATGCTGGGCCTGGGATGTTCCAAGTAAGGGAATCTGCTTGGGTGTAGAAATGGTGATGTGGGTCACCATTCAGTAAAGCCCTCAGCATGTTTAAGGAAAAGTGAGTACAAAATGGAATAAATTTTGGGGGGACAATTAAGCAACCTCGTGCAACTGTACCTAAAGGTATCAAATTCCTCATTGGATTTAAAGCTTCAGTAGTTCACTGGGGAACTCCAGAAGTTTTTGAGATAGGAATATACATTTCAGCACCTAAGAATTCCCACCAAGTTCTTTTCCGTCATATCAACTTCGTGCCAAGTGCAATAAAATATGAACAGAGCAGCAATTGCTGCCCAAGCTGTACTGGGCTGCTGACTTAATGCTGTGCTGTATCTGTCAGCAGCTCGAGAGCGGAGCTGAAATCAAACATTTTTATCACATCTATTCATCCCAGGAAGCTTTGCAACCACTATTTAGAAATCACTTGCAACTCATCTCTGAAATACAGCAGCTGGCTTAGCAAGGGCCCAGGAAAATTCCTGATGAGGCTCCAAGGAGCTGCCTGGGAAACAGAGCAGACCTCAGCACCTCACATGTGTTCTGGACAAAGTGCCAATTTACAAATGAAAATGACACAATTAGATGTCTGTATTCCTGCATGTAATCATCAGTTGCCCTGTGGCTTCTCCAAAAAAGGCGTGAGCTCCAGCTTGTGTGCAAACAAATATTTAGCGTTTAAAATCAAGTGGTTTCAATTAGCCACATCGCTCGATTGCAGGGCTCAACCCTGGCACGTTGGCTTTGCCTCAGTGGGGCAAAACACCTGTAAAGGGGCAGCCAAGGACCTCCCTCCGAGTAAATGGATGTCTCGGGGTAGCAAGGCTGCCTTGCACTCTTTTATCTTCTACACAGCAGAGGCGGGGGGTGGGGGCGAGCAGGAGGCTGAACAGTTGTCCCACGGCACGTGTGTCAGCTGAAACACTCAGCCTAATGTGAATCTCCACCATAGACTTTCTAACCAGGCACACGAAGCTCGTTGTGCGTTATTTCCAGCGTCGCGCTCTTGCCACTGTGAGCTGGAAATAAATTTTCTGCGTGAATGATATAAAGTGACCCATGGCTCACCTTGGGTGTTGGCCCCGCATTGCCTCTCTGCCCAGGTGAACTCCCTTCAGGTTGCTGCTTGCACTGATGGACTGCACCGACAGCCTTTCCCTAGCTTTTGTGAAACATGAGTGAGTGATGTTTCCAATTCCCGCGGTGGTCCCCTGCCTTAGCCCGCACTGGGCTGGGGGAGACCTCCTCTCCTCGGGGAAACGGCAACAGGAGCTTCAGGTTTTCCTGGTTTTTGACAATGGCAAACTTGCCACCTTCATTGCTCTGCTGAGGTCACCCGCAAAAGACCAGCGTTTCTCATACCATCACTCGAATTTCCAAGACTGCTATCTTTTATCCAGCAGGCAGCATGAAGCACCCTGTAACAGACATTTACAGTCTCCTAACCTGCTACACTTTGCCCTCTATAACCACTGTATGTGGAGCTGGCATCCAGACTGACAGGGGCTGCTGCCCTCAAGATGAGCAGAAAAAGCCAGACAAAGGAAGTTACGCACTTCTGTACCTAGGATCACTTTTGTTTATTATAAATGAAATTATTTTTCTCCGTGTAGGGCCACTTTTGTTTATTAAAGAGGAAATAATTTTCATTTAGCTTGGCATTGAATGGTGAACATGAATAATAAGAAAGGCAAGGAAGTAAAAGCCCATTTCTCTCAGAGGAGCACCGCTGACTCTGTAGCTGAGAGGCAGGGCTTGCAGAGACGTGGTAGCTTGTATGAGACAGAACGCCATAGCCGCAGAAACAGGCCTGGGGTACTTCAGCCTCTGTAAACGCATCAGCCTACAACCCAGACTGCAAGCTGGGTACAGGTAGAAAGGCACTGCTTTGTGCTTGATTTAATTATGGTAGTTGATTAAGCAAGTTATGAGTAAAACGTAATTAACGCTTTGGGAGCAATGGGTGGATGCTAAGCCAAGAGAGAGAGAAGACTCATTACCTGCGGTGGGAGAGAGGAAGGGCGGTATAGGTCATCATTGGCTGGATAACAAGGAAGGGTTAATTGGGGTGAATTGAAGACTGCTGGTGAGGTGTCTCTCTACTGAGCCCATGATTATGCTTTTTTTGTCTTGACACAGTTGTCTTCTGAAGGGTTTTGTGGCCATCCTCAGGACCCTGTCCGAGAGAGGGAAAAACGGTTTCTCTCGTTGAAGGAGAGGTCTAATCGACAAGGTTCGATTTTCCCCCTCTACACCGGGTGTGCCCATCCTTGGCCATTTATCTGCGCACAGTCAGCCAGTCTGTGGTTTAAGTTTTGATGAGCCTCATTCAGCTCCTGTCTGTGCAACAGCTCATGTTTAAGTGCAGGGACAATATAACTGTGGATGCTGTGGGGCAGACTCTTCTTCCTTGTGTTTGCCCAGGGCCTGAGGCTTTCCTTCTTGCTTCTCTTTCATTTTGAGGCAGACCTGAGCAATTTAGGAACAACACAGCAAAAGCTAAGAAACTGCCAGGTTTAATGGTGACCTAAAGGGTGCTGGTGTCTAACAGGGGAGACACTGGTGGCTTTGGATGTGGAAGACCAATGTTCCAGAATCCATGGAGAAGAAATCCATGAGGAGCAGCCCTGTGAGTGACAATGGGTCACCTTCTCTAGAAGCCACTTAAAGACCAAAAGACAATTCCCAGTTGAATGCCAGCACCCAGCAAAGGGGTGAGTGGTTTCTGAGCACTGGCACATTGGCTTGTTGACCCCACTGCTTCTCAGTAGCTAAGAGAGTGGAGCCCTACAGCCATGGGTTGCTGCCCCAGGCTCCTCTCCAGTCATGACAGCCAAGCCTGGTGCCAGACACCCCACAGGGCATGTCTGGGAGTCAGGGCTGGAAGAGCGGAGTGTAATGCAGGGTGCATTAAAAGACCTCGCACGCTGACTGGTCCCTAGGAGGAAGCTGAAGACCCTGGGGGCATCGCTACCCTGTCTCATGTCTGACGGGAGGGCGAGGAAGGCTCACTCGGGACGGTGGAGCAGGGGTGCGCGGGCTGCGGCGGGAGGCCGGCGGCTGGGGCGGGCTGGCTCTGCCTCGCCGCAGCGGGACAGCCGTGCTGCTGGGCTGTTGGCGTGCTCTGCCTCCCAGCCCCTTTCCGGCAGAGAGCCCATTAATAAGGCTTTCCAGCCTGTCACTTCCACGCTGAATCCTTTGAAAGCCGTGCTCCTCTGGGCCCATTAGAAGGAGGAACTGTCTTTGCCGAAACATATGGGGCTGTCAGGGTCTGTCTGGCTGTTGCTCTGAAAGCTGCCGCCGCTCTAGCTGTTTGCTGACAGGGGGGTAAAAACCATCTCTAGGAGGCTGTGATGAGGATGGGGGCTTGGTAAGGTGCTGGGGGAAGATAGCAGGTTAGCTGGGAGGGATGCTGGTAAACAGTGTGCCAGAAGGTGATGGGCTGCTATAGGAGGATGTTGGCTTAAAAGCCAGCCAAAGGGCTGCTGGGCAGCTCCGGGGGAGTCTGGCATGCTATGAGTGTGCCAGTGGGAAGAGGTACCTCTGAGGACAACTGGAGTAAGCTGGGTGGTGAATATTGGGTAAGTACGTGGGGGCAGGCTGCGACAGCAGAAGACACATGCTGACGGCAGAGT
This sequence comes from Anhinga rufa, assembly GCA_013400875.1. Lineage (NCBI taxonomy): Eukaryota > Metazoa > Chordata > Aves > Suliformes > Anhingidae > Anhinga > Anhinga rufa. Next base: position 55,290 of record VZTV01080703.1, read on the forward strand.
TGTTTGGGCTTCCCTGGGGAAGGAGAGAATGGCAGCAGTGCTGGGTGGCTTTATGGGGCGGTGCCAAAGGGAAGCATCATGCGGTCAACACCAGCCTGGAAGTTGCTAGGTGCATTCCTGACATCGCCTGAATGCCGCTGGAGTTTCTCATTACCCAGCGCGCCGCCCCCCAGCTCCATTTGCAGAGACTGAAGAGGATTTAATGGAGTCCCTTGACTTTTTCCTCTGAAATATTCATAGGTTTTAGCAGTCCATTTCATGCTCACCTCCTCCTCCATTAGAGAGCATCGAAGAGGGACTGGGTGGAAAGTACACTGCCATGGAGCCAGGGAGACAGATAAAGGGACCTGTGGCTCTGAACAGAGGCTGCTGGGAAGTGATCCACTCCTGGGCTGTTCCTTGTCCCTCTTGCCAGGCCAGCAAAATGCCTCAAAATAAGCCCCGGACAGCATGCACAGGGAGGTGATTAGTACAGTGGGAAAGGAAGGAAACCAATTAAGTAGAGTGCTATCTGGAGTTGCTGTCGCCTGCTGCCTCCCACCCCCCGTCACACGCATACATCCCACATCTGTCTCCCTGCCCCTCTTCGTAATCTGCAAGGCCAGGAGCTCTGTAAGAATTGCAGAGGCTGACAACAAATGCCTGGAGGCAATTAGTTTCCTCCTTGCCTCAGCACTAATGCTGTGCTAGGATACAGGGGAAGTCCAGAGCTTCGAGGAGACAGTGCAGAAGCGTGTTGGATTTTGGATGCCCTGCCTGCAGTACCTGACACAGCAAGGAGCCTGCTGGCAAGTGCGAAGAAAGGGTGTAATAAATAGTGGCTTTGCACTCTGCTGTATGAAATATCCCATAAGATCAGGGCCAGGGGGGGATCTCAGAGCATCATCTGCACCATCCCCAGCTTGCACAAAATAAGAGCAACTGGAATTGTGACGCATCCCGCCATGATATAAAATAGATCCTTCTCAGGTATACTCATTTCCATTTTCTTGTTTTCTGCTTCTCCAGTCTGACGTTTTCCAAACCTGTTAGGTACTAAACCAGACCTCTGATAGTCTAACGAACTGATATGTCCCCACCAAAGTCCCACAACCAAATATGTCTGAGATTTTGGGGCTGGGGAGAGGTGCAACTCTCTGCTCCAGATTCAAACCTCTCTTGCAGCAGCCACACTCCTAAAGCTTAAAGCTTGCAGCTTAAAGTCCTAAGGAAGTTTTTATCAAGGACTCCACGGACTACAGTAAGACCTGGATAGTGCCCTAAGAAAACAGATGGTTCCTGCAGCAGTGCTTTTCGCAGCAAAAAGTACAAGAGGTGCTCAGCAAGGGGCTCCCAAGTCCACTTGGCTTCTCTCTGCATTAGCACTTGGATGAACCAAAAGAGCAAAATCTTCATGCTAATGAGTTGTTCACTCTGGCTGGCAGGAGCAGAAAGCGGAATTATAAATGTACAAACTCCTGTGGTTCCTCCCTGCTGGATTAAAAACAAGAACAAAGTCACAGATGCAACAGCACCTATTTATTCTTACTCTCAAAACATTTGTCAGGCTGCTTGCCCTTCCCTCCTATACACACCCCGCCCCTACACACACACACTCGTGTGTGCGCCCCAGGAATCAGATGTTTATGTAAGCATTTGCAGGATGTTCCATGTCTCCCTGAAATGATAATCAGCGTGCCCAGAATCAGCTTAATTACTAAGCATTCATGAAACGCCCACAGGCTCTTCCACGGCAGCTCCACACAGCATCTCTGTGAATGAGTCTGCATGTTTTTCCTCTGCTGCCAAACACTGCTCATGATCAAGAGCTCGAGCCCTTACATCTGAGCTGTTGTGTTGTCTGGTTACTTATTTATTTATTTCCAGGCAGAGAGAAAGAAGTTTGTAAAGCAGCGACAGTGCACGAGCAGACGCGGAGAGCATCTCAGGGTGAGACGTGGCTGTCTGTACCCTTTTGCAGCACTCTCTCCATGCAGGATAGAGACGTAGATGATCCCAGCTTTTAGACAAGCCACATCAGAGGTTTAAACATGTCAGGTCCATAGTCTGGCAATTAGCTCTCTGCAGAAAAGGCACAAATTAAGAATCTAAGTACCAAGGAGTATGAAACTATGAAGTTTTGCTTTCTGTGGGTTGCACCCTCACACACACAGGTGCTCAGCAGATAGGCGCTTGCAAAAGAACCAAAGAACTGCTTGCTTTAGCTAAGGCAGTCAGAAAACACACTGCTGAGGGAAGAAAAGAAAGCACTCTCTGAGGCAGCAAAGGGCATCTCCTGTGAAAGCGAGCACCATTCATGGCTCATCAGAACTTTTCTGAAGGATCTTCTGGACTGAGGCTGTGGGCATCTGCAAAGACCATTGTCGTGCCTTCACTTTTCTATCAGTGCACTATCAGCCCCCAGCCAACAATCCCTCATATAACTTCTCAGGTGATTCCACAGAGGTACTGAGCACAGGTGGAAGGAAGATTCGGGCTCCCCCTCATCGCCCTGTAGTTACCATCTGCCTCTGTTAGCCTGACAAGGTTTGGACTTTTCACACAGCTGCAGCTGCCTTCATTTCCTTCCCTCTGGCATTGCACTAGCAAAACCCACATGACGACCCATCACAATATTGCACAGCCTGGAGCCATTTAAGGCCATTAAGGTCACACTTCTCTCATTTATTGCTTTCTTGTGGAGCCTGGAGACCACAGAGCCCAGAACCAGGGAACCCCTTTCTGTCTCTGTTGTGCTTGCCATCACATGGCAAGAAGTCTCCCTTCATTTAAAATACAAATCCTGGTGTCAGATGTGCCCCGAAACAAAAATATGATCAAACCAGCGTTTTGATCTGAAGCAAGGGCAAAGCTCACGAACCCAGGCTCACTTCTGCACCCAGGCCTGTTTGCACACAGGAGGTGTGGCCTTTCCTCTCTATTCATACAGGAAAATTCTAAAACGGCCAGAAACCATTTTGCCAAATCTTCCCTGTCCTAATTTATTAGCTATTCAAGACCCTTTGATTGAACAGGCCATTGCTCACACAGGCACTTGGCTGTTGGGTGCCATCACAAGTAAATAAGATGCTCCAGCAGCATCTGGGTGCCCAACTGGCTGGCCAGCTCTAGCCGTTAAAGTTGGCATTAGCAATGCCAAGATTGAAGGACCGTCTCACATCGCTGGTGGTGCCACCAGACCTCAGAAGTCTGCCAGCCTTAGCATCACAGTATTTCTATCAGGCTGTACCCAGGAGCTGTGAGTACTCTAACAATGTTATCCTCGCAACCCCTGGAGCGCTATGCGAAGGCTGATGATTACTACATAGGGCTGTGAAGGCTTAGACCCTCAAGACATGTTGCGATACCTACCTCCCAGTTGTGCAGCAGGGCTCTGCCGCTTGCCCAGGGGCGCAATAAGAGGCTGTGGCAGAGCGCACAACCAAGCTCATCTCTCAGGATTTCATGCAGATCAGATCAATAACTACTCTGCTCCGAAGTATTTATTCTGCAGGGAAGAGGATGGGAATAAAACATACCTTTAAGCCTTGTTAAAAATACATGCCATGAAGACAGCTCTCTTCTAAGGGTAAAAGTGTCTCCAGGGACGATCTCTGGGGACTGCCTCTGTAAGCAAAACACCCAGCAGGGAAAAGGCTTCTTCGGGACCGTCTCAGTAGGTGAATGCTCTGCTAAGTGAAATGCCTTGGGAGAGCACGTACCCGCGCAGTGCTCTGCCTGCCTCTGTCTTTCCCCGAATAGCGCTTCCCATCCTTGCAGCTCTGCTGTAGTCACAGAAAAGTCTGCACACGCATGCTAAGGCTTTCTTTCAGTTCATCTTTATTAAGCTCATAGGATCAAATTTTAAACTAGAAACACCGTTTTAGCTCACTCGGCTGCTCCTCAGTAACTGCTCTGCACCAGCTGAGCCGTGCACAGAGCTTCGGCACAGCACGTGGGCACGGGCCTCCGCTTGCAAACAAGCAGAGTCCCCCTTACGCTTCTGTTAATATCCAGGTCTAAACACCACTGTCATCCATCCAGCAGTACAGCAACGGCCTGGGCACGGTGAACTGGGCAGCCTTTGCCATGTGGTGACATGGTAGCTGGTGTGATAGGGAAAGAGAATGAGGATTTTAGGAGGCCTTTGCTCTACTAAATCAGTGACTGGAGCTGCACCCCTTGCACCATGCTGGGGAAGAGGGGAGCTGGGCAGCAGCATCCTTGAAGCACTCGAGCGTTTGGAGATGGGGCGGCCAGAGCACCATTCAGCCTGCATGGCAGCCACAGCAAAGCATCCCTGTGCTGCTCAAGACAGATCAGCCTCCCTTTCTGCTGCTGTTGAGACTGCTGGAGGGGAAAACTAGATTTGCCTTTTGCTCAGCAAGCCTCATGGAAAGCCTCAGCTCAGCGGCTGGTCGAAAAGCAGGACCCACATGGTGCATGCACTTGGGTATTGGCTCAGTTGAGAGGGACCCTGAGAGTTGTACCTCCTCCTCTCTCAGCTAGCTCTGCTAGCTCATGCTGGGGGTAGAGGTGCTGTGTCCCCACCAGAGAGACATCAGCCTCCCTCGGCTGCTGTTCCCACTGCTCTGCTTGTGGTGGAGAAAGCCATACTTTTAAATGATGGCGGAGATCCATGGGATCCGTCCTTTGCTAAACCAGGCTCAAGACCCATGGTGCACGCACGTACTTCCTTGGCTGGCTGCGGATGCCTCCCAGATATGCCCTGCCCTTGTCCTGTTTTCGTCCCACCGGAGAATGTCATGGCACATGCTGACGACAGGCAGCTAAAGAAGGAGGCAGGCTGCCCTCCTCCTTCCCTCACATTAACCTTACTGCATTCTGGCTGATCACCTCAAAGGCAGCTCCTGTAACATTTCCTGTCTGAAAGGCACTGATGCTGGAGCAGGATTTAAATTTATGTTCCCATAAAATATTTTTTCCATAAAACATATTTTTCATAAGCCGTGGGACAGATTGGAATCTGACAGGTTCAGCTGTCACTGGATGAAGGGAAGAGCAGAAGCGACAAGAAATTTTTAGGAGAACTATATTAAACTCTGTGTAGGATTCTGATTTAGTGTGCAAAGTGAAATTTGAGCTGATATTCCATTATCCTGTTTGCAGTACACTCTGAACAGCATCTCCATTCATAAAACAGTTCAGCTCCTGTCCTTTAGTGTTGATCTATTTGTTTTGCTCTAGAGCAGTTTTCAACATGCTGCATACTTGTTTGCATAGGAAAGGGACAACACCTTTCCAGGCTGCCAGCCTTGTATTTGTGCGTTGGATCCTGAGAACGTGTCCTCTCAACGGTACGTTATTTCATATGGGTGTCCCTCTGCAAATCTCTTTGCAAACACTTGGTCAGCTGTGTTTCTTTTCCCATCTTTTGGACTAGTAGAGGGCAATGTGAGCAGATAGGCAACGAAAAGAGAGAAAATACAAAAGGCTGGGCTAGGAAAGGGCGGGTGCTGCAGAGGGAAACTCATTTTCTGTTTCCACCTGAGCAGGTCCCAGTGACCCATTACAAGTGCGTGACTTGCCTGGTTTTGCAGAAATCACGGTATGCACCGGAGGGTTGCAACGCCTCTCCCACTAAGCCTGCCTTGAACTAGAAATCCTTTGTTCTCTTTGGCTCTGCCCTCACTCGCCGAGTCAGGCTGTACAGCCGGCACCCAGGCGACTGCGCAGCATCTGCCTGTGCGCGGTGAGGGGTGAGCTTCCAGCCCATCGCAAGCAGAGGTGCAATGTTCTCGCTGCACTCATTCCTGAAAAAATTTCATCCCTTCTTGTTGGAAATTATAATAATGGACCTCACTCTTTACTGATATTGTCTTAGCACCTCTGCAAGGTGAGGCAAGGAGCTCTCAAATCCCAGGGGTATCGCTTTACCCCTACTTTCTAGTGGCATAGTAGATAAATCACCCTTCACAGTGAGTTCAGCCTGATTTGTCTCCCTCCTCTACTCCCTTCCTATCAGATATTGCAGCACCTCAACCACCTTCCCTGTCTCCCAGCTCCTGCAAGACGTGCAGCTACTTCTAGACAGCCTCTTTGTACACCCCGGTTAAGTTACTAAGCAGCTGAGATAAAAGGTTCCCACCTTCATAAATAATCAATGTGGGCCAAATGGCTCATGCTTGCTCAACAAAATCATGCACTAGAAGCAGAACTGAAAGAGACAAACACTAACACTGCAAGGAGGTTAACCTCATACCAATAAGGTGGAAAGGAGATTCGAATGACGGCGAAGCAAGAGAATAAGAGCGGAAAACAAGGGAGCAGAGCACCCATCAAACACTTCCCAATGTAGCCACACTTCTTTTACGTGTTCATAAAGTACCTGGAGAGTGGCTTTTAGCTAATTTGCTCATTACAAGGCAATTATTAGAGCAGCCTGCTACCTGCCAGCACACTCCAGCCCCTGGGTGAGACGCAGCCTCTGTGTTCAGCCCCGCTCGGCAGGCCCCACTGCCCCGTGTGTCTGACAGGTTTGCCCATGGTCATTTGCTGGCACTGGAGAGATGTGGATGTGCAACCAGCATCAGAGGAACCAGTGAGCCCAGCGTCAGGGGTCTGCTGCAGGCACAGGGTGTGCACAGAGCAATCACAGCCCTGGTAGCCCTTCTCAAGGGCTGCCTCTCCTATAGGAAGGGCAGCTCAGCTAAATGGGCTCTCTACCAAATTCAATTTCTAGGGCAAGATTATGGGACAGCATGACCTAAAGGCTCCAGAGCAGGTGCCCACACATTATAGCTGTCCTTTGCCTCTGTGGCACCTGTCAAGCAGAGTCCCATCACTATATGACATGGCTGAATCCCTCCTGTTTGATAGGTTCTACATATAGTAACTCTGACATTGGAGACAAGCTCACTGACCAGCACAGCAGACTCATTGGTGTCAGTATAGCAATGCTGATTTTCACCGCATGGGTATCTGGCCCTTAAAGAAGGCATCTGTGCCTAGAACCAAAATCTCACAGTAATCTTTTTGGGTGACAGAGCTGTTGGGTGAGCACAAGCAGTGCTGTCATGCTGTCTCTCTTAGGTTATTCATAGGCATTGGTAATGAGCATATATAATGAAAAAAAAACCCCAACCCACTCATACCTGATTCGCCACCAGGTAACTTCTCACACCAACCTGGTGCCATCCTTCTGAAGTGAGGCTAAAGCCAGTGCAACAGATCAGGCACACTTAGCTCAAGAGGTGTCAGTAAGGATTTTAGGGAGGTGCTAGTCTATGTCTGGTATGAATCCCGACTGTTTGTAAGCATTGGAGAGAAACTGCTACCACAGCAAGAGTCCCAACAGCGTCCCGTGATGTAGGCTTCCCTAAATTACTGTGTGGCTTCGAGTGGCCGAAAACACAGACCCAGACCTGGCTGTCAAGCCTTGTTCCTCGGTCATGGGTGGCCCTGGAGTGGGCACCAGGTGCAGAAGGATGCACAGAGCAGCGCACAGGCTTGCTCCCCATGGCACGTGCTTCTTCCCACCCTTGACAAGCTTATGTCTCTTAGGGCAAGAGGGCACAAGGGTAAAATCCAACCACATTGTCACAGAGACAGAGCAGGAGAGCCCAACGGCATTGCCAGTATTCAAAAGATGGACAGGAACAGAGTTCAGCAATTCATTAAGTGAAATTGCCCAACTGGCTGAGGAAGGGACTATTCCCTCTGGTGTACAAGCAAAAACCATCTTACACAGCCGCTGTCCTTGTGCCCCAAGGCAAAACCTCCCTGACCCTAACTGTGATCAGGCCATCCTGGTTTCTCAGACTGTTGCATGAACCTGAGCACAACGTCAGCTTTTGGCCACCGGAGTAGCGATGACTTCCTACCCCTGTTCACCTTCGCTGCAGAGAGAAACGGTTTATTGCAGATATGAATTTTAAAAGGTGGGAGGGAGGATAGCATCCAAGCAAATTCACCTTCCTGCTCTGAATAAATGTTTTCTCAGCTCTAGTATTTATGTAACAGCGAGGGGGATCACTACAGGGCAGGGAGGGAGAGCTCTCAGGATACAGACAGTGAGTAAGGGAGCTTGCGGGAGCAGTGGATTCCTTGGGAGATAAAGTTTCATTGCTGCCTAGTTAATCTCCTGAGCTTCTCATTGCAATTTTGTCTCATTCAGTGCCTTTTGAAATGAGTTGCCATTTGTCTGTCTGGTGCTAATTTTCCCTCATTTGCCTCATCGAAGCCATCATTAGGGGCACAAAGTGTCTCCATTTTCTTTTTTTCCCTTTCTTCAGTCACTCTCCTTAGTGCCTTTTGGTTTTTTAACTCTGCTGCCACTCAGTTGCAATCGGCTCCTGTTAGTCTGATCTGGCTGCCCCAGGACACCCCATCCCTCCGCTGCCCGAGGACACATTGCTGCCTGGGGTAGCTGCCTGGGGCAGGGGGCGAGAGAGGTGCTTTAGAGCAGTTGCAAACCTTTCTTTGCAAGTGTTACAGCCCCTTTCTTTATTTCCATTTCAACTAGCTAGTGGGGGTAACCAGAGCAGAGCAGGAAGGCTTTGGACAGCATTGCAAATGCCCTCGGAGTGAGCTGGCTCTTAGCTGCCAGCTCCTTACAAGAGGCGCTCAGTTGTGCTCTCCAGTAAGTAAAACCTTCTCTGCAGCCAGCAGCAAAAACCCCTATGTCTTCTCCGCAGCCCTCGGGTCCCCAGGCACACCAAGAGGTGCAGCTCCCTAGAGAGATGCCCTCCTTCATCATCCTCAAGGAGATGGCCATGCTTGCACACCCATCCCGCCCTCAGACACTTGCTGTCAGAACACTTGGCAGTAAAAGTCCTGACTGGGCTCAGGCATATGATCACATTTCTGTCCCACTAACAGAGCACACAGTACAGCTTATGCTGATGGGTACCAGGGCCGTGTCAGCTGGAACCCCATCCTGCAGCGTGGGAGGCTTGCCCTGATGCCTGTCAACAGCTCTACTGTGCCAACTGCTGCCCCGGAAAAACCTTGCAGAAGAGTAATGCACCACTACCAGCAAGAACAACTCGCTCCAAGAGCATGGCACTGTGTTCATCCCCACCGTGTGCCATGGATGGAAACAGCAGCACTGCTCCCTGCTCTGCCTCAGCCACAGTGAGTGAAGCTGCCCGCCGTGTTGGGGTACCGGAGGTGCCGCTGGGGCTATCACCAGCAGCTGCCTTCAGCAACCAGCCTCTGGACATCTTAGTTTCTGTGCCATAGAGAAGAGCTTTGATCAGTGGCAGGAGGCTGCGCTGAAGGTGTGCAAGGCTCTGTGGTGGAAGGAAGAGTGCAGGCTGGGTCAAGTAACGTTCATGGAAAGGCACAGTGAGCCCATCCCTTCCTTCACAAGACAGACAACCAACACACAAGCACTGGTGCTGGGAAGGGGGCTGTCTTGGCTCTGCTAAGCAAACCAGTAAAGTCAGCAGCCAGTGAGATGATCTGGGAGAGGTTCTCCATGGCCAGAGAAGTTCAGAGGCCACTCTACAAATGGGTGATGGACCCACAGGCAGGCACAGCAACCTTGAATTCGAGAAGGCTTCCCAAACCACTTTGCAGAAAGGATGCATAGTCTTATCTCAAGCTCACCCTCAGCTCATGGGCGCTCTGGCCAAATGCATAGTGCCTGTGTTTTCCGCGATTTGTGCCAACTGAAGCCACTTTAAGTGAGCAGTATGTCCCTGAGGCAGAGCTCCCCCAGTAATGATGGCTATGCCATCCTTATGTTCAGAGACCCGGCTGCCTCCTTGAATGATCTGGCTCATGCTGTTACTTGCTGCAGGCTCTAGCACCTCTAGGAGCTCTTCATGTGCTGCCTGCTGGATTGCAGTGGGAGGGTGCTGGCTACCAGACAGCCAGGTGGAGGCACGGCTCCCACTGTCAGTCTTGAAGAGGACCTCCTGCTTCTCTGCCAGGATCCCTGGTGGTTCCTCTGCCCCTGCATGACACTGAGACAACGAGGGTTTGAAGATGGCATATGGCTGGGTGGGAGGTGATGGGGGAAGCCGAGCTGGAGTCAGAGATTCTCCCTGTGGCCATTTCAGCTTGCTCACTTGCCATGTGTTCACTTGCCCAGGGAATGGGGAGGGATGGGTTGCAAGGAGTACCCCTGCAGACACGTTGGTGCCAGATCCTTGCTTTCTGTGCTGCCATATCCCTCGGCCTGAAAGCAAAATAACTTCTTGTCGTGGTTTAACCCCGGTCAGCGAATGAGCACTACGCAGCCGCTTGCTCAGTCCCCCCACCCCAGTGGGACAGGGGGGAGAATCAGAAGAGTAACAATAAGAAAACTCATGGGTTGAGATAAGAACAGTTTAATAATGAAAATAAAATAGTAATAGTAATTGTAATCGTAATAGTAATAGTAATAACAACAATAATAATACAATGAAAAGAAAAATAACGAGAGAGAGAGGCGAAACCCTGGGGGAAAGTTAAAAACCAAACAACAAGTGATGCAACCACTCACCACCCACCAACTGATGCTGCCAGTCCCCAAGCCATGATTGCTGCTTCCCCGGGATTACTCTCTCCAGTTAATATACTGGGCATGGCATCATATGATATGAAATAACCCTTTGGCCAGTTTGGGTCAGCTGTCTTGTCTGTGTCCCCTCCCAGCTTCTTGTGCACCCGGCAGAGCATGGGAAGCTGGAAAAGTCCTTGACTAGTGTAAGCACTACTTAGCAACAACTAAAACATCCGTGTGTTATCAACGTTATTCTCATACTAAATCCAAAACACAGCACTATCCCAGCTACAGTGAAGAAAATTAACTCTATCCCGGCCAAAACCATGACACTTCTCTCATAATGGCATGCATCTTTTGATCCTGACTCTGCCAGTTGCCTGCAGTAGGGATTAGACCGTTATTCCCCATTAAAATTTCAATGCTAGACAAAGTGCATAGCTTCAGTGCTGGGAGGGGAACGCAGCAGAACAACAGGGCAAAAATAAAACCCGACTCAATTCAGGTATCTACAGGAAACAAGCCTGCATGACTATTAGAGCTACATGTGAGCACGCAGGCCTGAATGCAGGGGCAGGACTGGAAGCACTGTGAGGGACTGAAGCTCTGCTGGATTCCTGCACTCATGCCAAGTGCCCTGTGCATCCCCACTGACCCTCTGTCTGGGCAGCACCCTCGAGGGGCTCAGGCCCTGGAGTGATTTCTCCAGCTGGGAGGGCTGGGTTGCAACACAGGTTGCAAGCTAAAGAAACAGTCTTGGAGGCTGGGCTCCAGGAGATGGAAAACCCAGATCCATATGTTGAGCTGGCAGAAGAAGGTGGGACCGTCTACTTCTACCAATGACTTCCACAAACTCTCCCATTGCTAGTACTGCAGCCTGTCACCACAGGCTTCAGGGGACTGCACCCTCAAGTCCCAGCCACAGAGCTGGATAAAAAAATCAGCACCCAAAGAAGGGGAAATGGCAGACCAGTGCAGAGGTGTGATTTCCAAACCAAGCCTAAAGGGTGTTTTACTGCCCCCCAGCCCTGTAACAGTTTTGCAGCAGGTCTCATCTGGCAGAGTAGTGTTATTCCCGCTCAGTGTTTTTCATTTTAGTTGTAATATTTTAAGAGTCCTAAAATCAGATTTATCACCAAGGTTATTGGAATGTATGACCACTCTGTTCTGCGTTTCAGTTAACACCTTCCTTTCTGTGAAATACGGTTCAAACATTCATTCCTCTAGCTTCCTGGCCATTGCGCCATTTTTAAGCTAACCTGGAAAGGCAGCACTTTTGAAGAGGAAGCAGCAAATCTTCTACAAACCATATACTATGAAGGAATTAATTATCAGAAAGCATTGTCTAAAGGTCCTACTTTCTAGAGTGTTCCCAAGTTTTTACAGACACCACAAGTGTCATGTGTGGACAGAGTTTGTAATAGAGACGACAGACCAGTAACAGGGTGTTAGGTGCAGGTATCTCTCTGGAAGCAAAGCAGTTGCAATTTCCGGCTCTCATAGGTACCCCATGTCACAGCCACTCAAAGATGCCCCCATGCTTCTGGGATGCTTGGGTCTGGATTTTGTGATACGTTGTGACATTTTCATCCTGATTTATAACCCAGCCCAAAGTGTCACATTTTGAGGAATCTTATGAAAAAAATCCCTACTTCACATCCCAAGCATCAAAATATAGTGTCTCGAAGACAGATACGCTGCCTTGGGATTCCAGCTGCTGATGGGCACAAGTGACAAGTCCTGTCAATAGTGCCAACCAGTGCACAGTTGCAGCAAATCAGATCAGGTTTTTTATCCATCACAGTTTATCTCTCCAAACCCAGCTTTTTGCCCATTCTGACAATCCCTGCTTTGGATAGCAAAAGCCTGTCTTGGCTGAATTGCAAGATATTTTTATGGACGCGCATTTTCCTGTGGTCTTTGAGCACCATAACCCTTAAACTGATTTCCAGTTTTGCAATTTAGCCATGTTTGAACATAGTTCTCCAGTGAGGAAAGATGAAGAACACAGTCCTCAGAACATCTCATCACTTTTCTTACTCTTCTGGAAGTTCTGAGTTATGGTAAGTGCCAAGAATTTAGATCCTCATTTACCAGTAGGTCTCCATCACTGCTAATAATTTCCTATGTACCTTTTCCAGTGAGAATGGGGCACATCTAATAACTGCTGTTACAGATACAGAAAGCTCTTTGTGGTAGTAAACGCGGCAATTAATGCTAATGAGTCTGCTGTTAGCAAGTAATACTATTGGTGTTATGCTCATGCCTGACCAAATGCAAAGCTTCAGTTTGTTAAGCAGATGCCAGTGTTAACAGCCAAATTCTCTTCCCATGGATAAGTTAGTGTTAGTTAAATGTACCATTAAAAATAACCATTTAAAATGTTAATGAAAGGAAAGGTTGCGCTTGCCAGGGTTTTGCTTGTCTTCTTTTTAGTCTCAGCTTTAAGGAGGCGGAGGTGAAAAGGCACAGGCAGCTTCTCCAGGTGCGTTCAGAGCAGACATTGAGTTGGAGCCCTGGTAGCACTGGTGACATCGACGTACAGCACCAGAAGCATGGCTTGTTTCCACCTCAGCGACCGGCCGATAAAGCTCAGTACCCACCTTCATATCCATACAGCACACCGATACCCCAGCCTGGGGCTCCCCCCACCAGCTCTGTCTGTGTGTCCCCCCCCTGCCCTGCAACCCCCCGGCTCTCCCAGTGCCATGGAAGAGAATGGTGGCGGTGGAGGAGGGTTCACAATCCATCGCTTCTTCTTGGTCTTGTATAGCAGAGGCGTGGTAAGCGCTAGTCATGTTCATGTTCACAGGCCTGCTTACACCTAGCGCTTACTGACGAACCTCTGCTTAGCACGCTGTTTGTGCTGAGCTGCTGACAGCAGGTTTTATTTCATTTCATGCAATTTAAGAAACAAGGCTGTACTCTGCTGAAAACCAGGCTTTCATTGTCTTATGTGTTATGTTCCAGAAGCAAAATTAGATAAGCCTTTTCATAGAATACACCCCTCTTTTGTACGTAGGCCTCAAGTCTCTGCCCCGGCAAACTGCAAACAGGTAGTAGAGGAAAAGGTGGAAGGTGAAACAGAGGCAGTGAAGGCACCACACAGATGCTGGGCAGAGCAGACCCAGAAATAAGCCCTGTTTTTTCACGCTCCAGCAGCGCGCGAGGATGAGACCACCTTGCTCTCAGAGCTGCAGCCAGGCTCCCCCACGGTGCGGGCTGAGCCCGGCCATGTGCAGCCTCGTGCTGCTGCTCCGGCATTGGGGTTGCCTTTCCCTAGGTGCAGGCACACGCAGCCCCTTTCCCCCCGGGGCTGCAAGCCTGGGCTGCCCCAGCCCTGCCGCCCAGCCAGGGCCTGGATCCCAGCCGCACCGCTGCCTTGTGCGGTAGCACATTTAGCGGTGTCCCCAGGGCCCACCAGGAAATGCAGGTTGGCCCACCGGGACAAGGAAGGCGTCGTAAGGCTGTGACATCGAGGTGGCGCTTGGGTGCTGGATCCCGCCATGCCATTGGAGTGGTTTGGCTGTAGATGTTCTGGGCTCTCCATCTCTCATACTTACCTTGCTGAGATATCCCAGCTGCTGCTTCCTCCTTCCACCAGACTCTCTGGATCCCACTTCTTGGTTTCTTCCCTTGGCTGTGCTTTCTTGTAAACTTGTCCTAGCTACTCTGTTGCTCCCTCCCTTCTGCTCTCTTTCATCTAACCTATTCTTTTCATGCCTGTTTGTGCCTGTGTTACAAGACTCCTGCCCCTCTCCCCCTTGTCCTGGCTGCCCTCGCTCCAAGCCCCAGGCGCTCTCCATTCCCCTGTCTCCCCTCTCCCTCCTTGACATAAAACCTGGCCTCTCCAGTGCCACGTCCTGCTCTGTTTTCTTGGCCAGCATCTCCTGTCTCCTTCCCCACTGGCCTCCTCCTCCATCTCCACCATCGTGCTCTGCCTTTTGGTGCTCGTCTCCTGCGGTTGCCTGGGCCGCCCAGCCTCAGCCCATCCCTTCCACCTGCTTCCTTGCTCTTCCCTTCCTGGCACTGCAACCCTGACCCTGACCAGCACCTGCACACATGTGCGTGCACACACACAATTATGCTATTTAATTTTTTAAAAAGTAATTATTTGCAAGAGCCAAAGGCAAATGCTGGCTTCAGGGCTGGGCACTGCAGTTTCATCCATGCCAGCCAGCTGCAGACAGCCTCCGCAGCCCTCCTCTCCTCGTGACAGCCCCAATTCATGCCTATTTATAGCCAGCCTGCTCCCTTCATCCCCAGGGCCAGTATGCTAGGGGTGACCCGGCACCCTCAGCCCCAAGCCACTTGCCCCTGCCCTGCTTGCAGCCTTGCACCACCTTGCCCCGCCGAGGAAGATGAGGGAACGGGCAGCCTGGCCCATGTTCCCCAGGTGGGCTGGGAAGTCATCACTAGACTTGATCAGAGACAAGCCAGGGTATGCAAGGAAGGGAGGGGAAATACAGAAGCATTACCTCCTTTTCACGTTTATTTAATTTTTGTATTTTTTTGTATTTTTTTAAGATCACAGAAGAGCAGAGCATTCATACATGTAAAGAAACAGAAACGAGATAACAGAAGTTAAATACATTGAGAAAAGAAAAAATAAAAAGCTTTTTTTTTTTCCATCACTGGGTTTTGTTCATTCATTTGTTGGGTTGTTTTGTTCTTTTGATCGGTTCTTTTACACACACACTTGCGCTTTTAAAATTTTATTTCACAGAGCTAGTTCCAAAAACAAACCAATGGCAAAAATTAAAATGGCCGTTTTCTCGTTTCATTAAAGAGAAGTTCAGCTCATGTCTACAGTGCTGGGGAAAAATATATATAAAGATATAGATATATATATATATTTATATGTATATAACACTGTTAATGAGGAGAGTTCTAACCACCCCACCGTGTAGCAAGAAGAAGGGACTGGCCTTCGTTCTCAAGGTCTAGAGGATGAAACTTGGCTCCAGCTGGGAAAGTTGAAAGATTCTGGGAGGTGACAGTGGCACCGCGGAGGCAGGTTCCTGCTCTTTGCCCCCTCCTCCCTTTCCTGGCACAGACATGTGCTCCCGCACGCACAGGCGCAGGCACACACGCGCTTTCTCCTGGTTTCCTCAGGAGGTCACCACGTAGCCGTGTGGGCAGGCAGAGCCATCGCCGGGAGCAAGTGGAGGAGCGTGTGTCTGGCTGCGTGTGTGATGGAGGGCGTGGGAAAGGAGAGCGCCTGTATGGTAGCCATGAGGACTACTGCAGCATGTGTGTAGTAGAGGTCACAGGGGTGTGCGTGTGTGCCTGTGTGTGGCCAAAATGGGGAGCAAACATCATCATTTCAGAGGACAGCCCCACTTGGGACGTGCTTTCCTCACTGGCTGGCTCCTAGGTGGTCTTGCTCCTCGTCTCCATCCGTAGCCCACATGTTATATACAGAAACATCCACGCGCCTGTTCCCAGGGCACAGCCGGAGCCACCGTGGTCTCACGCTGCATTGCTCACAGAGGCCCTTTGCAGCCCCTTGTGCATGGCCCGGGGGGGCCAGGAGGTGAGCGCCTGGTGCAGTGGGAGCACACGCAGGGAAGGAAGGTCCTACCCTACCTGGAAACAGCCCCTCCTGGATGCAACTCTGCTCCTTCCCCAGCCATGCTGCCCAAGGAGCTCTGCTGTGCATGCAGCCCTGCCACCCGTGGTGCAGTCATGTCCTCCTGACTTGCACTGCCCCTTCCTCCTTGGCTGCCTGGGTGCTTCTACAAGGCTTGCAGGGCAGGCTGAGTTGCTGTGACACCTAAGCCTGCAACAAGTGAAGGACCCTTTGCTTGCCACCTGTCTGGGCTAATTAGGAGAGCTGTTCCTCTTCCCCAAGCCCTGCCTTGGCTGGTCTCCTTGTCTCACACACATTGCCCCAAGCCACAGAGGTACAGAGGACCATACTGACATAGCCTCACCTGCTTTCCTGTTATGGTAAGTGAATCAACAAGCCAACATTGCCCTAATGGGAGCCAACCATCAAGCAAAATTTGCGGGGGCTGTAGGAACTGCCTGAACATTGTTCTAGCAAGATACAAGAAGGAAAAGAGAAAGAGGTTTTAATGGTGTGACACAGCTCTTAGTCAGCAGGAGTCATGCAGTTAAAAAAAAAAAAAAAAGTCTTCTGGGCATCCCACTGGAAATGAAAGCCGCTCTAAGATTAGTGTTGAGAGGCCATGGTCTCCTCGCTTGTGAACCTGGGAGATCTGTGCATGGACGATGGAGTCATCCCTACACTCTTCCACTGGCATCACATCTTGGAAATTACCATCCAGTTTCTCCATCACTTCCTGCCTGAGGTTCTGCTCTTTCCATGGGACAGTGTGCTCCTGGCATCCCTAACTCAAGAAGTTTTGTGTACTTGAGTCAGAGAAGCAGTAAGCTGTGTAGCATCAGGAGAGAGAGAGAGAAAGAGAGAGAACTGCTCACCCCCTAGCATCTCCTCTGTAGGAATGTCTTGGTTAGCCATCCTTGGTGTCAGTTGCTACGGCACATCAAGCACCATGATGATTTGGGCTGCAGGTCGGTGTGCTTGCAGGAGAGGAAGCAGAGGTGTGAGAGAGGTTGGGAGGAGAAGAGCTGTTTCCCTGTGCCCATAGATGCCCTCATCAGGGAGGGGCAAAGTGGTAAAGCACTGCACAAAGACTGAGCTGAAACATCGCCTGGTGGCGGGCTGTGAAGGACTCTGAAGTGGCTCCTCCGACTTCCCAGATCCTCTTCCCCAAATGCTCTTGAATCAGGACTTGCTGTTGCTCCCCCAAATTCCTTCCAGATGTGCAGCTTTCATGTGTCAGCCTGGAGACCATGTGGCTATTGACGGTGACTTTGTCCACGCTGTGAGCTTGGACTTTCCAAATGGTTGCTCAGACAGGTGGCTTGGGGGCATGGTCTGGATGCACCTGGAGCTAAGAAGAGCTGGTGGGGCTTGGATATACTTTGACCAAAAGTGGGGCAAGCAGCAGTACACGAGAGATCTGCCCAAGCGGTGAACAGTCAGTGGCGTGAGAAAGGTGTG
This sequence comes from Anhinga rufa, assembly GCA_013400875.1. Taxonomy (NCBI): domain Eukaryota; kingdom Metazoa; phylum Chordata; class Aves; order Suliformes; family Anhingidae; genus Anhinga; species Anhinga rufa. The sequence continues at coordinate 72,755 of VZTV01080703.1, forward strand.
CAGACAAAGACTAACTCTCGACACAATGCATGTCACCAATGAAATCTTCATGAATGGCACGTTAACATGCACTTGGTGCTAGCATGGGGCGACACAACTTCACGGGTGAAGAAAGCGGGAAGGGGGGAGGAGGGGAGTGCATCACTGAGCAACATACCCGCAAGCTGCGGGGCTGCAAACAAACAAAAATGAACACAACTGCCAAGATACAGGTGTCGGCTGGAGCATCCCACGTTGCCCTTCCCAGCCGTCCAGAGACAGGCGTCTGCTTCGTTTTCCATCTGACCAGACACACGCTCCAAGCAACATGCTGCCGTCATGCATGGAGTTCATGTGGCTCGGGGTGGCGGTATTTCCCCCGTCCAGTTCCTTTCAGAAAGACTTGCCTTCACCCCTCCTCTCGGTCATCTGAAAAGGGTTAGAAATCTGCTAGCAAGTATGGGGCCATATATTAAATCCAAGTCTTTGTTCCTCTGCTTGGACATTACCAGACATCTCATGTAACTCTTGTAATATTTACAAACCAGTAGAAGAAATACAATTTTTTCCTCTTTTTTTCTCCATTTTTTTTTGTTTCTTTTTATAACACTAAATGTTAAATCTCCATCAATCAAACACGATTACACTGATAAGCTCAAGGAACTGGTGTCCCATTCCAAACTCCTGTCTCCCCCAGTCCCCAACCAGCTGAGAGGCAGCAGGAAGCAAGAGCACAGCTTTTTGGGAGGGGATGAGGAAGATAGCAACATGAACATGGAATAGAGGCGAGGAGGAGAAACAGCTTCAGAGAAAAGGGCCTGAGACATGAGAAAACCCTTTGCAACACCTCTGACAAAGGGCGGAGGGGAGAAAGAGAATGGGGAAAATCATTTAACCTTGGCTGTTTCCTATGTTCATCTGAGCTCTTCTCTCAACAGATGTTTTGAGCGATCCCTGCTCCAGTTCAGGAGAAACAAGGGGATGTTCACAGCGTCCCGTGACACACGCGGCAGCTCGCAGGATTAGCTTCTCGGAGTAAATCAAACGCCAGCCTACCCACAACTTCCCCAGTCCTGCTAGGAACAGGCATTGCCAGGAGTGGGGCTCCCAGCACTGCTGCAGATAACAGGCATACTTGGTATTTGTGGCTTTTCTCAGACAGGTCTGCAAATAACCGGCTTTAACCCTGTTTCACAGCCACGTGATGGAGGCACAGATCTGCCCAGATCCTGCAGGCAAGACCGGATCCCAGCATGGGGGTTAATAGCCAGATGGCTTCAAAAAACAGGTGTCCTGGTTTTAGTAATATATTTCTCTTTAACCATAAGCCTCTGTGCCTTGACATCTAAAAAAATATCCCCTCAAAATTCCTTCAAACCAAAAAAGACGCGAGACAATGAGGTGCCAGGACTTGTGACCACCACCACACCATAGGGCTCTGATGTGTGTGAACCCAGTGCCTCAGGAGTGACCCCACAGCGACAAAAACACATGCAGAGGACAACACACACGGGACAGACCTTACAATAGCAACCAGGTTGACATCAAAGAGAAGCCTCAACCTAAAAAAAACAGTAGGCTTGACCCAGCCCTTAGGAACAGCCTGTGACAGCAAGTCACTGCAGACTGCCCACCTTCTCGCAACAAGCCTGCGACAATAAATCCAGGCGTAGGCACAGCCCCGAGAATGAGAAATGCCAGCAATGCGGTGTTTTCCCTCGTGCCAGTGTGCTGGAGAGGGTGCAGCTCCCAGCCCCAGCTTCTGGGCCCAGCATCAGCTCGCAGCTGTACCAGTGGGATGAGGAGCCCTGTTGCAGCAGGAAATCTGGAGTTGCTACTAAGACACCAAATGACACGACCCTCCTGAGAGGTAGGCATGAGGACTGGGGGTGCCTGAACGCTCTGAAGGATACAGGGCATTTTTTCCTGGGCCTGCAGCATGCCAGTCTCCAAAGGAGATGCACAAGTCCCATCCAACGACCGCCCTATCTCGGAAGCGGGGAGCTGTCCCTGGAGGCCTTGGGCAGATTTCAGGCACCAGTTGCTCAGCTCTCCCCTCTTGCACCAAGGCACAAACACCCCAATGCATGGCTTTGGGGGCTGGAGGAGCCGGGGGAGCATAATTTACCACCATCCAAATCCACAGCGGGTCTATAGCAAGTCTGCCATCACCCAAACTTCAGCCTCTCTTGTCTCTAATACTTCCTTGCTCGTTCTGGCTGCCCTGCGAGGAGCCCTTGACTGCCTGCTTAATTGCCTGCCTGCTGCTGCCCGAAACAGCTGAGCTCAGCAGAGAGGAGGCAGGCGTCGGCAGTGCCGCAGTGCAAGGTGAAAGCGCTGCGCTGAGCGGCAGGGAGAGGCCGTGGCGGAGTGTGCCCCAGCCGTGCAAAGATGCTCACAGACAACAATTCCCACCTTCCTTCCTGGCAGGGGACCAGCCAGTGGGTATCCCCTCCCAAACGCCACAGAGCTGCAGGCCCAAGCTGTTTCCCCCTTGCCTTCAAGAGCGTGCAAGCATGGCTGCCAAGCGCGCTGCTCCTGCGCGAATTCACAGGGCAAAGACAGAAAAGCAAGCTTGCTGGTGCTTGAAAGCTCAGTGGTGCCAAGCACCTGTAAAACACTGCACTGCCATGGGATGGTCACTTGACTTGTGTGGGATGACTCAAATTTCCTCCCTGTGCATCCCCCCCCCCCCCAAAAAAAAACAAACAAACAAGTGGCTACTTGAGAAACCCCGTGTTTTATCATCTTTGCTGCTGTGGGTGCTAGGGCTCATGATGGGCCAGGAAACACAGGAGTCTTCTCCCCACTGCCCCTGCCTGCACACATGCACTGCCGCCACTGGAGCGTACAACTGTCAGCTTCCCCTCTCCCAGTGCTTGCTCCGGCTCCTGCAGCAGACCTGTTGCTGGTGTGGCAATTTCCAGCCACCACCCAGCATTTTCTTAACCTTGTTTTTCACAGCCTGTTCTCTCCCTCTCCTCCTCACTCAGGAGCCACTGGAGCAGTTCCTGTTGGCACCTCTGCATGAGATTCTGCCACGGGAAGGGTGATGGCAAGCAATAGCCTTCTCCAGCAAGACCAGCACCCTTCAGATGAGAAAAGAGAAAAGCAAGGGGAATTGTGCTCCCTACTTCTCTGCTGCACCACTTTAAGCTCCTTCTTTATAAGCCCAGGATTTTGGACCTGACATTTGTTTTTCTTCTTACATTCACAGGTCCTGGACATTTTCTGACCCAACTTGTTTCAAATGTGGAATTTGCAAAGTGAGCTTTGTAGCAGCAGTGGTGTACAATACACACACACACACACACACACACACTCTCACCCTTACATAGCATATGGTTCCTTTTATAACAGGGAGGACTGTAAGAACAACAACAAAAAAGGGTATTGGCTCTGTTTTTGCATGACTACCAAAAATGGTTAGGAATGACCAGATTGTGGTTTTCACGTTGAGGCATCGTTCCTACGCGCACACTATACCTACAGGAATGGCTGCTCGGTGATGTCCAAGGTCTCGTCACTCACATCCCACCGGCCCAGCCTCCCCAGGAGGAGCGGGCGGCTGCAGTCTGCACTCCGTAGTGCTGCAGGCCAGTCCTGGTTTCTTCTGCTTATTTGGACAAATGCACACCCCCATGCGCGTGTGCAAGCACTCATGCGTAGCAGGGGCTGCTGTGCTGGTACTTGAAGGCTGAGAGCCAGACAGGTTGCAGGTGGGAGAGAAAAAAAGGCTAAACAAGGGTGCAGACTGACTCTTGCAGGCAAGGTGGCCAGGAGTCAAAAAGCCAGTGAGGTGAGGACACCGGAGAGGGGACACGATGGGAACCTGTGTTGCAGCTGCCCCTCTCTCCTCACCCCTTTTGTCTGCCTGAGTGATCTCTCAGCGTCTTGTCTCACACTTACAAGGCAGGACATTATCTACAGCAGGATGAGCATATGTACACATGGACTGTTCTTTTGCATGCTTAGAGAGAGCGAGAGAAAGAGAGAAAGAGAGAGAAGACGGAGCGAGAGCCACACATACACACATGCACGCACGCACACAGGCATACACGGGAGAGAAAGACACCTGGTCAAATTGAGGGGGGAGAGGAAGAGAATTAAAAAAAATAAAAATAAAAGAAAAGTATGTTTTCAGTAGAGTTGACACAGCTTTAGTTCAGGCCAGCGAGCGCGATGTTGCATGAAGGAGGGGACAGGAAAGAAGGTGTTTAGCAAGGGCTGGGTGCACAGGAGCGCAGGGTGAAGTGAAGAGAGGAAGGGGTTTTTCACAGGACACCAGTGTGCAGAGAGCTTCAGGTGACTTGCTCTGGTTTGTGGCTTTTGGGGTTTTTTTTGCCTGTTTTTGGTTTTGTTTTCAAAAGTATGAACTGGCTGAGCATCGGCTCACAAAAAATGACCCAGGGCATCCAAAAAGTTAAGTGGCTATAGACACCGAAGCAAAGACCTCTTTCCGCAAAAGAAAGAAAGAGGAGGAAGGAAGGAAGGTGAGGAGTGTGGAAAAGAGGAAGGAGGAGAGAAAAGAAAAGGGATCTTCTGTTCGATTGGCTTTGTGGGTTTTGTTGGATTGTTTACATTGCAGCATCCTCCGGCGACACGATCCTTGCTGGTGCCCCACTCTCTCCCTCGCTTCGTGTTGCCTCCTAGATGGTCGGTGAATTGACAGCCGGCTTGTCAGGTTTCGGATTAAAAGTTGCTGAGTCTTCTTTGCTGTAATTTTTCCTCTCCCCCCTCTTCGCTCCTGAACACACAAAAGTTGTGAAAGAAACAGTCCTCTCTCTCGCCCCCCCCCCTTTTTTCTCTCTCCCCTCTCTTCGCTCTGTCTCCTGTATAACGCGTTTTGTTTTTGTGTGTTGTTGTTGTTG
>VZTV01080709.1:8169-20720 GCA_013400875.1 Anhinga rufa
ATCAGTGTGTTATCAGTATTATTCTCATACTAAGTCAAAACACAGCACTATACCAGCTACAGTGAAGAAAATTAACTCTATCCCAGCTTAAACCATGACAGGCAGTGAACTGTTTCCAAAGTTACATTCACAAAGCTAGCCTGACAGATACTCCTAAAATACCTAAATTTGTTAAAAAGCTTTGCATCACTACAGTTCCTTAGCTACTCACACTTCTTCCACTTGCATGTACAGAACCAGCCAAACAAAACACAACTTACAGTTAAGGTATTCAATTTTTCTTAGCTACATTTAGATGAACTCTGCAATGAAGACATACTGCTACTTTTCCTGTACTACATTCTGACAAAGTCACCATTTCCATGGGTTGTGCCTGGCTGCAGCAACATTAGCCCCTGCATTCTGCCCATGTGCCTTCAGCAGCCAACCTTGAGAGCCTGGTGGCACCCACAGCTGCATGGGACTCAGGACAGTGTGGAGGTGAAGGCAGGGCACCTTTGGACCCCTACCTTGCGTCACCAATTTTATTCCAGCAAAAATATGCTGCAAGTGTCCCATTTTTTAAAAACAGTACTATATAACTATGAAAAAAATGTTTACCAGAAGTCTTAGCATGCAAGAAAATACTTGGCCAGGGCTTAAAAGGTTTCTACCTTCTAGTTATTGTCTCCACTATCAATGTGCCATACAGTTCCTATTGTAGTAATCCTGATCCAATGTTAAGCATCTGATTTTCAAGAGACCACTTGTATACTTAGGCCTACACTTATGCAGCTAACTAAATGAGGATTTCAATGCTGTCTGAAGCAGCTGACCTAAGAGGTTTATGCAAACAGGATGACAGAATTGAAGGAGGAATAAAGAAAGGGATGCACAACCAGTTCAGTTTGGGAGATGAGGATTCCAGTAATTGTAACTGATGCACAACATACATCGGAAGGACCAGTTTCCTTTGTTATTTAAGACCAAGTACCACAGCAACTAAAAGGAAACTACTGAATTGTCTCTGCCAGATACAATGAATTAATAGTTTGCTCTTCTCCCTTTGGATTCAGAATTAATTCTTGGCCTATATTGGCATTTCTCTCACTGGAAAATTTAATTTGCATCATTAAAGCCCTAAGTCTATTACATTTGCAACTGACACAGATGTGCACCAGAAAAAAGTGTATAATTTTGGTAAACTTGTTAATATTATGATTTTAAGGATTATTTAAAATTCTACTTAAACATCAATAAGCTGCTTTAGTTAAAGAAAATCTTATATTAATGCCAACAGACACAAAAATTTATTTCACTGATAAGAGATCTGTCTTCTTATTTAGATTCTGATTAAGTTTAAGCATATTCAAAGTTAAGGGAATGATGCGTTTTGCTGAACACAGACTTTCTTTCTTGATCCAGCAGTACCGTGGTGGCATTATGACTAATCTTACAGAGCACAGAACCAATACCTACCACTGTCCAGATCCATTGCCTGTGACAATCTCAGCAGTCAATTATCCAGAAGAATCATTCCTAAGTTGATACACTTGTCTTAAAAAAAAAAAATCAAGGCCTTTTTCNCAATAGTAAAAATGCGAGCATTTCCATGAAAACATGATCATACCCTTAAAATAAATTACTGTGAGGAGAAAAGATGTGGTAGTATTCTGTTTGATATACTGCTTGATGCAAACATGTAGCTCTGGTGGTAATCTCTGCTTAATAATTCCACCAAAATTATTTTTTTCCTGCATCCCTTTATATACATTTCAAAAGAATGTCTATGAGAAGATACACAAACAACAGGCTGAGGATGACACATTTTGGGTAACTTGCACCACATATAAAAATGTCTATATGCAAGACAAAATTCCTGAAGAATTAACATGCTGACATGAATGTAACCTAGAAGTTGGAGTGGTTTTATGCACAAGTAGGTGATATTAGGCTATCCTACATTTAATAGAAGGCCACGCTTTTATTTACACCTGAAAAGAACCAATTAAATCAATGTCTTGGAAACAACAACATGTAATAGTCCACTGTAAATCTTCATGCACTATTGCCTTTTTTAAAGACTTTTCTTCCCCTTTGTTCTTCCCCAATGTCATCATAACAATTTACACCTTCACTCTCACAGTTCAGGTTTTGGCTGCAGCTTCAGGACAGACAAAGATATGATGCTGAACAGTAAAACCTATCATTTGAAATTATCATAACTGTCCCTGCCCTTAAGAACATTTGCTCCAGAACACCAGCAGGGAGTTGCTCTTTCCTCTTTCCCCAAAACTGAAAGTATTTTCCCTTCCAAACGGCTGTTGAAAGACTGCAACAAAAATACGCAGAGCGGCATGTGCTAAATATCCACTGTAAATCCTCCTCAAACTTGAAACAAAAGACTCAGTGCAATAAGGACATGCACCTTTTAACATGAGAAAAAAAAAATAGTTTTCGTCCCCTAAGAATTATCACTCCAAACTTAGAAACTTTCAGTTTTGTTCACATTTATAGTAGCCTTAGAGATTCATGAATAAAATCTGAACTTCAGTTTAAAGGGACACCATCAATTTGAAAGCAACTTTGGTTTGAGTATTTCACCTAATACCAATGAACACAACTACAAAATTATTATTACTGAAAGTTATTGCAGTTTTCTCTGATTTCTAATTCTTTATTCTGCTCATGTGACTGCACTGTACCAGTCTCCTGGCTAATAGAGATTAGCTTTTCTTTAAGACTTTTCAGGGAATTTACCAGCACTAGCTTCAGAAAGCAAGGAAAGAAAGCTGCCATGTCCTAAGACATTATCTGCAGTGACGATTCTGGATTTTGTTCATTTCCAAACAATTATTTTCTTCCAAAACAAGGAACAGAGTTCTAGAACACTCATAACAATACTGATATAAAACACTGAACTGGTAGTTTTTGCAGTCACTGCTCCCCAAAGTCTCAGTCCTCAGTTGTTAAAAATTGCCCTTTTTTTTTTTTCTCAAATCCACTGCAAATGTACTATATACTGTAGTGAGGATATACTGTATATAGCAACTGGAAAACAGCACTACAAAATTTAAGATATCTTAATTTTCTTCCTACTTTGATTAGGCCACTTTGTTAAACATTACTAAGCTCTTAGTAAATAAGAGGCTTCCTCTGACCTTCACCTCCTGCTAAATTCTCTCAGCAATATCATAAATCCAGGGTCTGTGACAGTAGCAGAGAAGCTACATACAAATGAGTGATAATAATACAAGTGGTACTGCAGGTACCTTCACACCAGGTATAGAAACTACTGTACTGATAGACAATCAACACCCACATGTTCCCAAATGAGTTATCTTCATCAAACCTTGTCACCTTGTCAAGTTCTTTATTACTGGGGAAGCATTTTAAAGAAAACAATCAAGCTCTATCTGGAATGCCTAAAGGTGCTGAAGTACTTCAACACTGGCAAAGTCAGGACTATGAAAGACAGGAAAAAATGGGGGAGGGAAGTTTTAGAACATATAAACGAACTGCAGAGGAGCACTTTGTATGTAACACCTGAAGGAGGAATGTATTTCAAACACGAGGATGTAAATTCTTTTATAGCTGAATATTGGAATTGATGCACTTTATAAAAATTTTATAACTATTTCACTACGTAGACTCTAGGGCCTGCCTAGACTTACTGCCTATGAATCATAAAATGTAGCTGATTCTCTCTATTTTCCAATTAAGCACAGGTTTTGGAATCTTTCATATTTGGGTCTTCCAACAGAAAAATGTCCAATATAAACAATTTCCATATACTTGAAAAATTAACATGGGTACAAATCAACAGTACCATAACCTGTGTTTTAAGTCAAAAGGAATAGGCTAAAAAATTTAATTAATTAGCAAGGGAAGTTTATATAATACAAATCAAAGTATCAGCTACTTTTTAAGTGGAAGCTATTGGCTGAGGAAAAGAGTTGTGTAAATAATTTTTTTTCTGTAACAAGAAAAATTATATTAGACATTAGAAACAAAACATCTGTCTTCAATGTTATAGTTATTTTGCCTCATACTTAAAAAATAATGTTAATGATTTTATTTGTATTACAGTAGTGTGAGGCAGTCCTAATCAAGGACTATTTTACAAACCTGCAAAATAAGGAGTGTCCTGTCCTGATGCTCTAGTGATTTAAATTCTAGATCCCATAGGATTGATTCAACTAGATAAGTTATGCTAGTACACGTTTGCAGCTCAGCCACTTTCCTCAGTAAAGCATCAAAATAATGTCATATGGGTAAAATGTGGATCTGAATGGAGACTTGGGAGCTTTACTACTCAATCCTTTGATACTCCAATAATTATTAGTCATTAAAAATAAAAGCTGAACATATGTAATTCCAAGGGTCTGCTTGGCCAGAAACACTTGACCAATTCCCAGTCTACTAGGGTATCTAGCCAACAAGTGAGAATGCTATGCACATAAATGATAATATATTAATAATATAGTATTGGCTAGAAAGGGTCAGGTAGCAAAGTGTTAAAAAGAACCCTAAAGTACCATTTGACAAAGCAGAATTTATGTTTAGTTATTATCTCATCCATTACATTTTATGGAAAATATGCTATTTCCATCAAAAGATTACTGTAAAAATACCAAACATAGAACACTGCTATTGTCAAAGCTGTCAGATAAAAAAATGCACTCTACCTACTAACTACAATTAAAAACTATTATTTCCATTCAATAAGTGTGGACAACTAAATTTGTTCTGGGGAAAAAATACTTTTTAATGAAATAAGAGATGATTTTTCCTGCTAAGAAATCAAATGCACTCTCAAACTATTACAAATCTTACTCTGAATAGTCTGCCTCAGAGTGAATTAAAAGATGGATACTACAAACAGCTACCATTCAGCACAGCTCACTATTACTAAGTAATCCAAACAGATGCTAAGCAAAATACAGCTCTAATTAACGCTTATTGGTAGTGGTAGAATAACATTAACATGATGTATTTCCATTGTCATACTGTTTAGGAGCCACAGCCACCAAAGAAAGGGCATTGTGCTAGGTAACATACAAACAGAACAGAACAGACCTTATAAATTCTTTGAGATAGTAACCCAAATAGAAATCTTTAAAAATAGCTTAAAAAGATAAGTTTTTCATGGGTTTAACCTGGGACAGCAAAAAGAAGGTGAGGCTATGGAAGAGATTTTCTTATTCTATTCCACCTTTGCCACTTAGATGAAGTTTGTATCATCAGACACCAATAAAAGAGGAGACAATGCGATAGGAAATTATCACATCAGATGGGCTACAGAGAAAGTGAGGCACCTCATTCTTGTGTGTTGGCTGCTAGTTAGACAGGATCATGAGCTTTCACATAGCAATGCATGTTTGCATCCAGATTGCTTTTAAAGCTCAGACAGTTCAGGCACATTCGTTTTTCAGGTTTTGGGTCTGTGGTCAAAATACGTCTGAATGCACATTCAAAATTAAAAAACAGGACAGCTCTCATATCAAGAGGACTACCTAGGTGAATTTATTACAGATGTGATCTATCCTGTTAAGGAACTAAGTATATAAAATAAACACCTACGTTGTGTCCAATGAGGATGCATTTTGCAATTTTGGACTACTTAGGAATTCAGTTTTATTCCAATCCTTTCAGTAAGACAAGGTTTGCCATTGAAAACAAATGTATGTGATTCCCAAAACAACTTCCAGAGAAAGGAACTGTACTGCTGAACATCACAACAAAACAAACTAAGCTTACTAAAAATGCATTTTCATTGGAATCCAGTAAACAGGATAAACTGTAAATCGTTATCATTCTGTTAAAATGAGTGGGTTTGCTTTTATTAGAGATAATTCTCTATTTCCTCAGGTTTCAAGAGGAATTAATACTGTGTAGCTGGTATTGGTATTGAAAATGGAGATTGTTGTAATTACTATTGTTTCACATCAAAATTTAATTTGCACTCTCCTCTGTGCACTAAGGGAATGATTAAGGGAATTTTAGAATCATCTTTTTCTTAGCTAGAAGTGTCCACATTTTCTTATATTACCTTGTTGGCACTTAAAATTAATGGATTTTAACTAATAGATACAGCAGTCATAATAAATGTTTAAGATAACTATTTAAATTTTGGCTGTATTAACATTATAATGTAAAGAATCCTAATTCTATTGGCCTTGATAAATCAAAGATTAAACTTACACTTATCTTGCCTGCTCTTACAACAGTTAAAGAAATTCACTTTAAATGTAATGAATTATATCTCTTCATTTTATGAGCTTTGTTCATTTCCATAGATTTAATTTGGAAATAAAATTACTTCCAGTACTTACTGGAACACTGATAATGAAACTATTGAATGCATTTTTCTGTGTCTATACTTAAAAATCATTTGAATTCATTTGGAGGGGTTGGATTCTCTTTTGCATAAATGAGATACTGCCTCAATTTATGTTCATTGCTATGGCATACAGAGCTATAGCAATCATCATGGACACTCAATTACAAAAATAATGTTCAGAAACATACAATTTGTCACAAATTCTCAGTACTGATCCCTTGAAACATCATGCATAGTATATACTGAAGTATATTTCATTGAATCATAGAATGTCCTGAGCTGGAAGGGACCCACAAGGATCATTGAGTCCAACTCCTGTCCCTGCACAGGACAGCCCCAAAATTCACACCATGTCTCTGAGGCTGTTGTCCAAGTGCTTCTTGAATATTGTCAGGCTTGGTGCTGTGAATGCCTCCCTGGGGAGCCTGTTCCAGCGCTCCACCACCCTCTGGGTGAAGAACATTTTCCTAATATGCAACCTAAACCTCCCCTGGCACATCTTCCTGCCATTCCCTCAGGTCCTATCATTGGTCACCAGAGAGATCAGCACCTCTCAACTTCAATTTCAACTTCGCAATGAACTTTTGCAAGATTTCTTTCCAATTCCTGCAAGCTTTTTTAATTCAATGACAATTATTTCATTCACACAGAAACTATTTCCAAAATAAAATCTCTATAACATTGTCAAGACAGTCTCTGTAGAGTCTGTCTGTAGTCTCAGTAGAGCCATCAGAAGCGCTTCAAGCTACAAGATGGAGAACTCGAGTGGATAAATTTGGTGGTGGTACAAAATGGCACATTTCAGTTGAACTGCACAGCATTTGCAGAGCACCACACCAATTTGACCAGGAACACAGTGTACAGGACAGCACCGCAGTATCCTGGAGTATGATTGTCTAAACATGCTTTATTCTTTCTTTGGTAGGTGCAAATGATAGAGGGAATAGGCAAGACAAGTTAATAAAGCAGCATTGGAGGGAATAAACACTTGCTGATTTTGCTAACAGAGAAAAGGTAATAGCAAGTTAGCTGTCATGCCACTCCAGAGTTTGTAAAGAGATGGGGGCTGCTTTTAATACTAGCAATATTTACTGCCTCAGAAACTAGAACTCCTTTGGCCTGAATAGAAATGGTCACATTCACTACAGTTGCGTAAATATGATAGTCAAATACTTCAGATGTTGTGGAACTTCTTTAGCACATGAACAGTCCTACTTAAAGTAACAGCATTACACAAAACAAGAAGAAACACAACCAGAACTAAAATTAAATTCTAGTACCTGTATGTTGAAAATTGTTCATGACAAACTTTAGTGGACCTGCATCAAAGTTCATTCAAGTCAATTGGAGTCTCTGGTATTGGTATTTGCATCATCACCTAAAACCTCATCTTATTTACAAAGAAATTAGTAGAATCATAGAATGGTTTAGGTTGGAAGGGACCTTTAGAAGTCATCTAGTCCAAACCCCCTGCAGTGAGCAGGGACATCTTCACCTAGACCAGGTTGCTCAGAGCCCCATCCAACCTGACCTGGAATGTCTCTAGGGATGGGGCATATACCACATCTCTGGGCAATCTGTGCCAGTGTCTCACCACCCTCATTGTAAAAAATTTCTTCCTTATATTCAGTCTAAATCTACCTTCCTTTAGTTTAAAACCATTACCCCTTGTCCTGTCACAACACGCCTTGCTAAAGAGATCGTCCCCATCTTTCCTATAGTCCCCCTTTAAGTACTGGAAGGCCGCAATAAGGTCTCCCCGCAGACTTCTCTTCTCCAGGCTGAACAACCCCAACTCTCTCAGCCTGTCTCCATAGGAGAGGTGCTCCTGCCCCCTGATCATCTTCGTGGCCCTCCTCTGGACCCGCTCCAGCAGGTCCANTGGCTTTCTGGGCTGCGAGCGCACATTGTTGGCTCATGTTCAGCTTTTCGCTCACCAGTACCCCCAAGTCCTTCTCTGCAAGGCTGCTCTCAATCTCTTCATCCCCCAGCCTGTATTGATACTGGGGCTTGCCCCAACCCAGGTGCAGGACCTTGCACTTGGCCTTGTTGAACCTCATGAGGTTTTTGTAGGCCCACCTCTCCAGCTTGTCTAGGTCTCCCTGGATAATATCCCATCCCTCAGGTGTGTCAGCTGCACCACTCAGCTTGGTGTCATCTGCAAACTTGCTGAGGGTGCACTCGATCCCACTGTCTATGTCATTGATGAAGATATTAAACAGTACTGGTCCCAGTACGGACCCCTGAGGGACGCCACTCATCACTGGTCTCCATCTGGACATTGAGCCACCCACTACCCTCTGGATGCGACCATCCAGCCAGTTCTTTATGACTTTACAGTAATTCACGTTATAGTAAGTTTTACCCAAGTAATTTCTGCAAAATGAGAACATCTACACATGTTAGGTACTTAATTACTAGACTCTTTTTTTTAAATAGAGTTTAACACAGAATCATCAATCCAGCAAAGTATCTTTCAGGACATACTCACCTGCAGTTTAAGAAAACATGGGTTAAGGCAGAAAGAAATCTCTGCTTTTTCTGACACAAAGTTGTGAGTTTTAGAAAATCTTAAAGTACAGGCAATTCACAGAGGAACTACATATTCAGATAGTTTCAATGAATATGTATACATTAGTCTTTTCATTATTTTCCTTAAGGGAAAATACTACATCAAAGCAAAGCTAGTTTGGCCTCTTACGGAAATTATTTGTTGTGTATACTTGAGTGTATTTCAGAAACAGGTTTTCTTAGTAATAAATATTTCCTACAAGGCGGAAGACATTTTTAGTTCATTATTTTCCAAGTAAGTTAAAGAAAGAAAAAAGGCCAAAATCTTATCTTGATTTGGTTAAACTATTACCTTTTAAGCTGAGCAGCAATAAAAGAAAAATCACTTCAACAGAGTAAAATAGAATGTTTTCTAGGGTTAGCTTCCTATGTAACTACCTACAGAAGCATGCATACAAAAGAATCAGGAATGTCTGAATCTTACGCCTAATTTCACACTACTTCTAGTTCTCACATACTCCACAACTCCAAGACTGTTCTAAGGTATTGCCTCCTTTGTCATCTTATTCCTTTACATCTTTCTAAAGCATACTTCACATTTCAGCTTCTGGGAGATATTACGGAATAGGTGAATAGTTGCTCAACAGCAAGTTGAATACATCTTACTGCTCACTATCACAAGATTTAAGAACTGTTCACAGTGCGTTCTAGACTCTTGTTCTTTCCTTTTCATGTCCAGATGTGTCTTCCCTTATCCTCCTTTTTCTGTGGTATGTTTCTTCACTGAAGATTACCCTCTTGTATTTATTATAGCAGTTCTACCACTTGAAGTTATTTCTATGGTAAACGACAAGGAAAAAATGCTGAACCAAAAAAAACAAGTAGAATGAAATACAGAATATAACATTTTAAGTGTAAGTTCACAAAATTAGTTCTGTGTACTGACAACCAAACAGCTACAAATATTATTACACTGAACTGTAGCAGAGGCCTAGAAATTGGAAATTGTTGGACAACAGCATACAAATGATTGTATTATTGAGTGAAGCAAATAAGAGATGCCTCCTAAATTGCACATTTTCTCGTATGAGAGACGGCTAATTATTCTCTCTGGGTTAGCTTAGAGGAAGGTGCTGAACCAACCTGCTGAGATGCCTCAAGCAACCTGTAAAAAATTCAAGCTTAATTTAATTTTCTTGGAGTGAAGACAAGAGGGCTCCTGTCTTGAGGAGAAGGGCTGCTCTCTAATTAGGCTGCCTTCTGAAAGACCACTGTTGTGTCCTGCTAGTTGCTAGAACCTTAACATCCTGTTGTTAATGCTAGTAATTTCTGTAGAGAGTCTGTCACCAATGTAAAAAACAAAGCAGTGTAACTGAAAAACTGAAGTAGGAATCAGTAGAAAACTAGTAGGAAATTCCTTACTATCTTTCTGGAGGAATTCAAAACTATTTTTTCCCCATTGAACTTGTTTCTTAAGAAGATTTTAGTTTTTCTTTCCATTCAAGGGACAGAAATCTCCCACAAAAAAAACAACTTGAATTTCTAACCCTGCAGCTAATTTGGATCTATCTTAATTTCATCTGTAACAGCTGTCCAGTTTTCTTCTCCATTATCTTATCTAATAGACGTCAAAGCACATTTTCTATGTAAGCAAGAGCAGTTTTGGCCTCCGCATACACTACTGAAGCAGTAGACCCAGAAGGGGCTGGGGTTTGCATATATTGCTTATCTTCTCATCATTAAAAATATTGAAAAGTCAGAATCTGAACTAAATACTTTGAAGTAATGGAAAGTAAACCTCTTGATTGCCCAAAACCAACATCTTGCATAGCCACACTTTTCAGGTTATCTTTTTAAAGGGAAACAGATATGGAGAGAACCTAATCTCTGTCTTTATTAAAATCACCACAATCAAAGCTAGCAAAGCTCTATCAATTAAAACTTCCACCGAAGTCATACTTAATGAAATTCTTTCCTAGACTTACCACCTCTACTCTTAAAGAAAATTTTCCTCTCCTGCCAATCTCAGTTAAAAAGATGGGGGGAAAGTGCTTTGGAGCTAACATTTCCCCTTGGGTATGTTTCAGTGACACAGTAATAAGTTGGAGCTATGTTCTGCTGGACTCCCAGGTCTGACATTATGCAGGCTGTCGGCTATTGTTGCTTTGAATGCACCCCCTGCTTCTTCTAGCCCAAACCACATCCAAGGCACAACCAACATGTGGTTGGTAACCTACTTAAGTTAATGTAAACAATCTCGTGTTTTGCTCAACTACAAACACATTCTGAAATTCTATAGAATCTCTCAGTATTTATTTGCAACATAAAACATTAAATTGTTCTGGATTTTAACCTAGGGGCTTTGGTCACAATTGCTGCTAAACTTGAGAGTAATCAAACCTGACACAAGGTAGTGTCAGGTTGGATTAGCTTTAACAAGCTACAGTATGAACAAAGATCTGCTCTGTTCATGTTAATGGCAACCCTTTGTATTATGGCATTGCTTATGTAACCCCAGGAATTAATATCAATGAACTTGAAATGATAGGGGCAACCCCAGACTTAATGCTATTCATTGAGTTATATCAGGTAAGATTTCACTATTCTATAAAAAGCAAATATCCATTAATTAACATTTACTAATTATTCTCTCCCCCACCCCACCACTTTGAGTGACAAAGTAATTCGGAAGGAAAATAAGGAAAAGATGATCATTTTCTAACCACAAATATTCCTTCTCACCTTCAGTGAAATTACTAGAGACAAGGAACTATAATGTTGCAGCAACTACAAATGCCAAAATACACTTTCAGATAATCCTGCTAAATCTACTCATAAACCCATCTATCAGTGTTTTGAAATACTACGCTTTTCTGTCAGGTAAGTAGTCCAAATGAAGTCACCTCTATTTTCAAACCAAGGACTGGACATTCATGTAACTTGTGTCATCGTGCACTGAATGTAGATATTGGCAGTTTACATGAAGTCAAAAAAACACAAATGGAAATTTACACTACAACAGCTAGCAATTGTCATTTACTTTAAACTCCAAGTGTGTAGTGTTTTGCTTGCAGCACTGGGCAGGAGTTCCATTTTATTTCTGTAAAATTGTAGATACATTAAGTACCCAGAAGCAGGAGAGATTTACATAATATTCAGCTCAACTTCTCATATTTGGGGTTCACATAAAAAAAATTCATAGAATCAGCTAAGCTTCATGGATAAAAAAAAAGAATAAGTATACTATGTTTTTTTACTCCACAAATCTGTCTGGCATGGAAGACAGAAGAACAATTGCTGTGTGAATAGAGCTTAATATGTAAGTGCTTTTAATATAAAACCATGGACAGTGTCTAAGACAGTAAAATAGTAGTAAGTAGCAGTAGTTCCAGCAGGAAGCAGTTATATGGCTCATGACAGTAACCTCTGGTTTGCTATCCCCTGCAGGGATGGAAGGCCCAATGCAGGGATGGAAGGCCCGGACTCCTTTAGTCATGCTGATTTTGAAAGCTAACTTCAGGAGCAAAAGTCAGGCTAGACACCTCCAGAAGCAAGAGTCAGACTAGCCACACTCAGAAGCAAGAGTCAAGCTAGCCACCTAGAGCACAAAGAGGAGAGATCTCAGAGATCTGAGAAGTTTGGCCTCAACTTCTCTTTTAGCTGCGCAGCCTCCCCAGGGTACTTCTGGCCCAGGTTAGCCATGCCCCCTCACAGGTGT
>VZTV01080710.1:0-18551 GCA_013400875.1 Anhinga rufa
GAGAAGTAATTTTCCTTCCTTGTGTCTCTATTTCCCTTCTTATCATTTGCCTATGCAACTAAAGCCAACTACCTGACCATCTACAACTGTTTTTACTTTTAGAGCGGCTACAACAAAACAGTGATAGGGGAACGTACACAGACACTCCTTAGAGAAGTTTATCCTTCATTGACTGAACCCTGATGCTCTTTTGCCCCAATACCTTTTCCCTGAAATATATGATCCTCCAAATATAAATCTGACACAGCAAGGGGCAACTGGGATACAGGCTGAGTTTGTAAGATTAGATATCCATGTTGGGCTACTCCAATGAACAGCTGATCTGATGCGCNCTTTCCATGATATAGCCTCCCGGCTTCTGACAGTCAAAAATCCAAAGACTCCGAGTGCCAGCATTCTGGATCCAGACCTTTGCGGTTTGTTTGCCATTTGACTTACCCTCAGTGCAGTTCCGTGATCCCTTTTTGGGAACATTCCTGAGTTTCCACTATGGCCTGAGAAAGAAGAATACGGTGTAAGTTAGTACATGTTGTTAGAGAGAGTACTGCCTTTTGTTTGTTTTAAACTTCCTGCCTGATAACTTGATTGTGTTCCCTGAAGTTTTTTCTTTGTATGACAGATAAATAATTGCTATCTTTTAACTTCTCCCTTACTTTCATGATTTAATAGACTTACATTATATTTCCCCTTCACTCTTCACTTTCCCTAGCTGCATAGTCTTGTCTAACCATTTTTTTTTTTTTTTTTTTTGAAAGCTGTACTTTTCCCTGTATCTTCTCAGGTTCTAACAGAACTCAATTGCTTACGATGGATTTATACAAGAGCACAGTCTCTTCCCTGTGGGAGCATTACACAAATGGAGTGAAGCCCTGATTTTGGATCAGGTCTATGCACATTACAGTAACAAAAACAATTAAGATATGAGCTAGTGTTCGTATGTATGCCAACTGATAAGACTGGTCCATTAAACTTTGATTTCATTCAGACCATGCTTAGAAGAAGATGTAGTGAGTTATGTTTACATTACTGCACACATTTCTAATACATGACAACGTTACTTTGAGCTCTAGCTCTTTGCTTTAAAACTAGTGTTGATATAAATCCAAATAAATAAATGAAATAAGAAATACATTCTTTTCCTTTCTCAGTCTTCAGCAAAGTGCTCTGCTGTGCAAATGACTAAAATGCTCCAACAACAAGCTTTAGTTATTCTATGGAAAGCTATTTATTCTATGGAATCCTATACTGTGAACAGCACACACATGGGTATTTTGGAAAGGAAGATGGTGACCTGAAGTTCATGCCAAACAGTCATTCAGATGAAATATGACTTCACTGTAATTTTTTGCATATTTTTGACCCCCTTGAAGCTTGCCCAGTAGCAGACTTTCAGAACTGCAGAGTTAGAGAGAAAAGTGGGAGCTGTCTTTGTGCTTCATGCTTACCACAATTAAAGAAATCGATCTGAATGAAAGGCATAACTGACCAAGATAAAACCTACCAGGTAATCCCACTGTATGAAGGTTCTAAACACACTGTAACACATGCACACAAGTGCACGCGCGCACACATAGCACATATACCAAGGCAGGACATGGAGAAGGGGACAGGATTACAGAGTGCGACAGTCTCATTTTGTGTTACAATAAATACTCATTTTTCACGAAGACATACACCTAAGCTGAAGGTCCAGTGCAGACAGTATGTAAAATGAACATCTGTGTTCCTTCCCAGATGCCGAGCATAGGAATATGCTGGAAAGCAGATTTGATTGCTACTGCCCTGCTGCGCCTCTCTTCTCTACCCAGTAGCTTATTTAAGAGTAAAGGCATAAAGGAATAAAGACAGTGCCTGATGTTCTCCCTGTGTGTCTGGCTCTTTCTTAGCTGTGATTCAAAGAGTTACCAGCAAAACATAACCCAAACAAGAGCAGATGCTCAAAGAGGAAAAGTCTGATTGATTTTCATGAAATGTTCTAAATGTTTCTTTTCTCCTGGAGCATGCCTGTGACCTATACCACATAATAAGCAAAGAAAAAACCTGGCATCACAGGTCAGGTAACCATTTCATTGGTAGTACTAAAACAGTAGTCCTGATATACTGCATTTATTCATAGACCATGATGCATTAATTCCCTTTTTGCTGGAGATGTCCACTTTAAATCAGGCATTAATAGATTTCAGGACTGCCAATAAAAGACTGCTAGGCTGGAATGCCTCCCAAGCATTACATTCCCATTTTGTGTTAAAATAAAATAAATCCAGCTATTGGAAGCAACTCACTGGTCTGGGCCACTAGTGTCTCATTAGTATGAAAATTCAAATACTTGTAGTGATACTTCTTTCTGGACTTCGTTCACCTTGTTTCCAAAAAAGCAATGCAAAAATGACCAGGACTTATACTTCATCACTCAGAATAATGTGACAGAGACCAACTTCTGTGACATTAAACAAACAGAGAAAATTAGTCTGGAAAGACCCCAACAGAGAAATGAAACCCCTTCTCTGCTGGAGCTATTAAAAACAGTGAGGCTAAACCTGATGTAGGCCAACCTCCTTCGGTACAGGCACACTCCATTTGTTATGAAAAATAGCCCAATTATGCTCCATGCAGAAAAATGATCCAACCATGTAACTATAGATAATAAATCCAACATGTATAAATGGTCCCAGTACAATTAGTCGTTAGACTGAGGCAATTTAGCCCAAAAGAAAACTAACAGTTCTAGCACTCACTGAGGAGATATCTAAGACATGGGTGTAGCATGACTATATCCCAGTTCAAACCCCATTACTGAGAGGGGCAAAAGAAAAAGAATTGGATTTCTTGGCAAATGTGTGACACAAGCAGAAAAGCTCCTGTGTAGCATATGTACACAGGAGAAAAACCCCTAGCCTATTTGCTTGACATATCCTTTCAGAGCTCAGAATCACAGCTGGGCAAAGTGGATAAAGTAAAGGCTTCCTGAAAGGGCCATTCTTTTAACTCTTAAGCTTCCAGTCCTCCTCCTCACTTTTCCCAGGTACCTGTGGCCCTTAACTAGCAGAAAGCGAGGCTGATAATCTGAGGTTATAGAGCAGTTCGCATCCTAAAGTACAGTTGGATTCCTAGAAGTAGAAGCTACCCTTTCAGTTCTGGATCTCAGCAACCATCCAGTTCCCTACAATCAGCTAGGAGCTGAAGTGTGAGCTGGCTTCTCTTCAAGGATAAAAATTTCCTAAACTGAATAGCAAAATAAAGGATGCCAGAGTTTTTATGTTGTGGAAGAAGAAAGGCTATTATGGCTTATTTCTGGCTTTCTTACACAGCTTGTCAGTCACTGATGCGAGGTGTTCTCTTACCATTTTGAAGATGCTTTCCTGCCTGAAGATTCTTTTCTGAGAAGGAAAATAACATGAAGTTTGAATCTCAAAATGCTCCATAGTCATATACCTTATAAATTAAGATTACCTCCACTTAACATACAAGAAAGGAAAAGCCTGAAGAAATAATGGGTGCTGTACTTCACAGCAGAGTTGAATTAGACTGTACTTTACATGGTTTCCAGTTCTGCTGCAAACTGTGCTCAGCAGAGGTACATTGCAGACAGCATAAACACTGCAGAGATTAGAGTCTTGTTAAAGGAGCAGATACATAATTCCCTAGAAAAAAACATATCTGACATCTGGATTATAAAGAAAATGCGACCAAATGATAGATTCTGGAAAGCACAGAAGAAAAAAGAAAGCTCTCAAGGCCTCTCCTGTCTCACACAGCTCTTGCTGCTGAGTGACAGGAGGTGACCTAATGTATTGATGGCTGTGGACCTTTTGCCATATATCCGAGAGAGCCAGAAATAGAGCGAGGCAGAAAAAGCCCATCTGCTGCATGCTGATCAGGTAGACAGAAGAGGCCTGATGCTTCTGTTTAAGTCTGCTGCTTCTGAAGGCACACATTTAATGGTTCAGATCTGCTATGACCCCCTGGAGAAACATTGGCATTTCTGGGCAAGCACTCATAACCATGCTTTTTATGTTCTGTCCCAGCGTAGCAGTTACAGTAGCGCATCAAATGCTACCGAGATCTTGGATTATCAGAGAGTTTGAAAATGCATAAACTTTGCCATCTATGCCAGTACCGCAAGTGGCGGACATGTACATGTGCAGAGAACTGGAATGTCATAGCACAAGGTGTGCTGAGGTCCTTCAGTTAGCCATAATTTTGCTTGTGAATATTTAGTAAGAAGTTCTAATTCCCTTTTGCTGTAAAGTAAAACAGACTGCAATCCAGGCTATTGTATATACCTTTGAAATATGCTATATAAAATAGACTAGCTGCATTGCTGATGACCTCTCTCTGTAGCATTTCCACTGAAGGCAGGAGAAAGATCAGTCCCCTTTTCTTTCAGCTTTATTTAAAACCAACATTACAGATATTTTTTTGTGAACTGCATTGAAAATGCCTCTTGAGTGTCCCATCATGATGTAGTTCCCATGGATGCAGTAGAAAATAATATCTTCTAAATTAGTGTCTTAGCTCATAAAATTTCACTCTATAAACTTTCTGTAGTCCTCATTACTCCTGTTGGGAACTATATAGTTTATCCTGATAAACTAGGTGGATGTACTTTAAAACTATCATAACATATTGCAGCACTTTCACACCATGGCCACTGTGCTTCTCTTCCTATTTGAATTTTCAGGATCTTAAAGGGAATTGGAGCTTGGTTTCTTTTCCTTCAGGAGTGGAAAAGCTCATTAGGCAAAGGAAAACCAGCAACAGTTAAGAAAGTGCAGGCCGTGTGACAGGTGTCGATGCCATTGGGAGAGGACCTGTCTGGTAAAAAAGGAATGTTCTCCATGCAGATCAGTACTCTTGCAGAAGCTCACATAAACACCTTTCTTTCACCTTTCACACTTCACATTTAGGGATCCACTTGAAGGCTATGAGTTACGTGGTGTAATATATAGCACTGGGCACCTTGACATAAAAAGCTCTCTTGACAGGTACTCCCACCCCGTACATGACAGCTCCTGTTTTGGTCAGTTCATTGAGACTGAACCGGCAGTCAGTCTTTGCAGACATCTGAGCCTCTGCAGGTTGAACTACAAACACTGGGTAGCAGCAGAAATGGGAACAGGCTTGAATCTCTGCAGATCGGGTTCAAGGCACTGATAGGTTACTTATGGATATACTGATGCGTTTTTCTTGGCATAAGTGCTGCTACCGTTTATGTCTAACAGTGGCTCAGTCGCATTGTTTGCTG
This sequence comes from Anhinga rufa, assembly GCA_013400875.1. Lineage (NCBI taxonomy): Eukaryota > Metazoa > Chordata > Aves > Suliformes > Anhingidae > Anhinga > Anhinga rufa. The sequence continues at coordinate 5,246 of VZTV01080710.1, forward strand.
ATGTTGAATGCTAGCTTCAACATGATGTTACTTACATGAAACAATTTCAGACAGACTCCAAACACAGCATCTCTTTAACGCTCCTTTATTGTCATTCGATTTTTGCTATGCTGCTGCCTTGGCCCATATCACATTAGTTAGATCACACATTCCACTGAATTTATGTGGAGCTACTCAATGAGGAAAACCAAACACATCACAAAATGTGTTTCATTCTCTAGGATTATCTGGATTTATTATGAGTTACATAGTCCAGTCATTTTCCTATTGCCTCCATTTTCACAGTGATCTCCTGAGCTACAGAGCTCACAATTTAATCCTGGAAGTCAATGGATAATGTTCTGCTGTTTTGCTGTTCTACATACTGAAACATTTTGGTAATGAGAAATATTCTTAAGACTTCCAGAGTTATTATTTCAAGCAGAATTTGTAAAGTATATAATTAAAGGAGACATATTGTTCTGCAGATATTTATCCTCTGGGTGCAGATCTTTTCTCACTACTTGTTCAGATGAACTTTGAAGTTCTAATCTTTGCAAAATAAGCTTTCCTATTTCACAGAACATGTATTTTTTGCTGGAATAGAATGTTGTTCCACATGTATTTTTTTAAAAAAACCCTTCTTTTCTGTTTGAATTTACAACAAAAAGTCTACAGTTTTTCCATTGACTGACAGCTAGAATATTTAAGGAGAATAAGAAGCATAAATTGGTACGTTACCAGGCTGAACATCTTTAAAAATTAAATTTGTTGTGCTTCTTAGTCATCTGCTGTGATTTTTGGGAGACTTCCAAATACCACACTCTGATGGCACTGTGTGCCTCTCTCTCAGTGGCACAGTTTGACTCAGTTGTCCTTACTCTAAAATCTTTTGATGCGAACTGTGATAACTGAAGTTGTTTGTGCTGTATTCATCTAGGAGGCTACAGATCAAAACTGCCAGGATGTGAGATCAAACTGTCTTGGAAGAAATGAATGCTACATGACCAGCTGCCAGAATTGCCATAGAGGCATTAGTAGTACAGGCTATGAATATGCCCCATCTGATATTTTTTCTCATTGGGCAGAAACTATCATAGAGTTACTCATGTTGATTTGTGTCTAATCACTTCAGTGTTCTTTTTCTCACAGTATTTTGTTTACAGACTGACTGACACACTTACAGTACGGACCTGGACTACAGCCTCTTAAAGGCACTGTTGTGGAGTTTGACAGAACTTCCTGCAAACTGGAGATGTAGAAACCTCTGATATCCTCCCTAGAGTCCAGGTAATGCTTGGGGCCAAGGGATATTACTGTCACCTGGGCTGCAAAGCTCTGTTTTCCTCTCTGGGAAACCAATAGTGACTAGCATCACAACGTTAAAGGGAAGGAGTATCCACCTTCATTTCAGTGCTACTGCACCTGATGATAAGCAATTGCCTGAAGATGCAGACGGCTTTTGGACAAGTTGCAAACTTGCAAGGTTTGCAGCTGCAGTTAATCAGGTTCTCAGGTCACTACAGAAATACCTGAAGTGTTGCAAATAGCTGAATATCTGTAACTAAATTATTCCTTTTGGTTATTTGAAAGTTTTAAAAATTAGGAAATGATACCTCTGGTCAATATGTTAAGCATGTTTTCCAGAATTTCATGGAAAACCAAAATGTTTAAATATATTTTATTTTGAGCTTCCAAAGCATTAGAAAAAAAAAAAAAAGCTCTTTTGGAATAGAAACAAATTTTAATAAAAAGTATCAACTTAAAATTGAAAAGTTAATGTTTGATACTGAAAATCTGAACATCAATGCTCTGATTATTATTTCTTGTAGCAACTTGATAAAAATCAACCTGAATTTGCATTTTTTCAGAGATGAAAAAGCCGAGGTTAGGTTTTTTTAGCTAGGTGCTCATCTGGTTTTACAAATTAAAGATGATACTATGATTTGGGCCTATCTAAGCTTGCAATGTATCACAAAACAACTGGAGAACTCTATGGAAGAAAAATTCCCCAGGGACTATTAAAAAGAAAGTCTCCTGCATTGGCTTAATGCCAATTGGCTTAATTCAAGCCAACTATCAGGGCCCTGAGGGCATTAATAGGTCTTAATAAGAGAAACCAGCCTCACCTAGGGCCTCTCCCATACCCCCTCCAGCACACAGACCCAGAGGCTGTACTTCAGCTCAGCCTGGGGCCTTCAGACCTTGCATGAACTATGATGGAGTAGTGCTGGTCTCCAGTTTAGCCCTAGCTGTGCCTGCCTTAGTATCCTGCTGTTCCTGGCTTCTCCTTCTCAGCCTGGCCTTGTCACTGTGGACCTGCATGGTGATCACTGGACTGAGCCTGATGCCGGTCACCCTCACTGGACCTGACCCGTGGGCTGAGCTGGCCTTGACCTGCCTCCACGCTGAGGATGTGCCTGCTGATCTGGACTCCGAGCTGAAACTGGCTGCCCTCCCTGGCTCTCTCTTGCTATGGGCTGGGTCCTGGCTGGCGAGGCCCCTGCCCCGCTGGCTGTGGTGCCACGTTCCCAGCTTCCTACCCCTTGTACAGCAGCTGACCCTTGCTCTGTCCTGACATCCATGGAAGATGAGAATACATTAATGGCAACAACCACTGGAAACCTCTGGAACCTCCTCTTTTTTCCCCATATGGTTTAATCATGTAAATGTTCTAACCTTTAAAAACATTATAAGAGGTCTTTCTTTGTGCTTTACATTACCTAAATTTTTCAGTCCCTTTTTCCTTTCCTCCCTTCACCTTTGGATAGGATGAAGCTGTTGGACTGAATACCTGGAAACAGTTAAGACATACCCATGCAAAACTGAAAAGGCTTTTCTTACAAGGCAAATCAATGAGTAATTTTATCATTGAAATGTTTAAATATAAACCTCTATATCTGGGGAAATATTGTTTGGGCTAGACTGTAAAATCTTATTTTACATGACTGCACTCTTATTTTTCACATGAGCTCCTTAAAGAAATGACTTAGTCTATGTAGGTTGGTTAATGAAAGCTGTTAGAACCCTTCCTTTCTGGGAGGGCACGTAGAAGAGTAATGACGTTGTCTTAAAAAACAGCTCATCTGCAGAGTCATCTGGGTCCTGCACGTGAAACATCAGCTGGGGTTGCAAGAGTTCTGGGTGACAGCTAAAGACCAAATCTTGATAAATCCTGACAAAGGTATTATGGTATCATTGATGAAGTAAATCCCTATATATAGTAGAAAACAGAAGTTCCAAGCACAAACATTTATAAATAATAGATAAATCCCCACTGTGCTAGTAATAATGGAGCCCATAGAGACTCACTTTGCTCATGTCCTGGGCCTTGCTGAAAGAAGTTGAAAATTACATTAAGTTTTGTTGACCTAGGATACAAAAAAGTCTGTGTCATCAGGATTGCAGCTGCTTTAAACATTTCAAAGGTTTCTGAGTTTTTTTTTTAATTATTTAGTGTCACTACCAAATGTCTGTTTCCATCAACTCTTTTAATTTTTTTTAGTGTTTTTTTCTTTTCTTGGTCCTCTACCCTCCTCCTCCTTTTTTGTAAATAATAAAATAAAAAGACAAAAATGGCAGGCATGCAATATAAATTGGGAAAGGCCCTTGTAACAGAATTCAAATCAAGGAAACAAAATGTTTTTTTTTCTGGGGAGGAAGATGAATCATAAAAGACTTCTCACATACAAAATGCAGAGAAAAAATTCAAATATTTTCCTTCCATTTTTTAGAAATCACACCAAGTTGTTAACTTCCCATGCAAGCAACATGACAGCTGTGAAATGTGACAGAATGGCCAAGAGGTAGGTGGGTTGAGGAAGCCTATAGGAGATGTGGACTTGGCTGTCTTTGTGATCAGAGTTACTCCATCATGAGAACATTGGGGTGACATTTTTTGCAAATTATCTTACTGACAATTCACTAGTGTATTTCCAGAATTCCCAGAGAGATTAAATGTGATTTCATGTGGCCTAGTATATCCTCCCTATCAATTGTCTGTAACCCTGGGACCTTTGCCCAAGACTTCTTGTGTTTTCTCATAGCACTGTGGGTAGCTAGTGCAGTTCATCATAAGAGAGATTTAAACAAGCCCACTTCAAAAGACAAAACCTTACAAAGTAGTAAAACCTAATGTAGTAGTTTTAATCACTTTGGTAGGACAGCACTGCCTGCAGTTTGAGAAAGGAGGAAAATGCAGGGATTTCAATTGAATTTTTTACCCTTTCTGGAACTGGCCTTTCTGTGGGTGAAAGCTTTCATATTGTTAATGCTACCCATTTTTGTGTCCTGGCCTACTCCTTGCCAATACAGAAAGTCTAAATCTCTATATTCTCTCTGTCATACAGACCTAATTTAACTTGTTTCCCTGGAAGAGCAAAGCACACAACTTATTCTTTTTCAAAACTGAAACTTAAAGGATTCATCAAACAGCATCTGGGTCTGTGTTTCTTGATCAGCCCAGAATCCTTTTCTCTCTCTGGGAGCAACACAGTGACAGTTACAGATCCAAAAGTGATGGCTTAAACTCTGAGTTTTATTTCTACATATCTATGATTATGTATCTCTTTAATGGTGTGCAATAATAAATTAAGAAAAATGCATTCCAGGCTGAATAGCAAGCAGTGGGTAAACTTTGCAAACAGCCTGTTTCAGAAGTGGGAAAAAGATTTGCCTGCATTTATACTCCGTTAAAGTATTGCTTTAGAGTGATTTAATGTTATATTAATAAGACAGTAATTTGTACAAGAACTCCTTGCCCTCCTTTGACCTTTGGATTATTTAGTATTGCTCTAATACGGTAACCATCTGAAGTCAGCTTTTCAGGTTCCCCCATTGTACACCTTCTGAATAAATCTCCGGTTCAGTCTGGTATTCAAAAGGCTAATGCAGGTTAATTCAGAAGGGTTTAGTCAGAACAGAACGGTTAGAGCACCTCTCCTCTTTCATATTGCCTTATCTGCAAATGTCCAGCCTGGTCAGTTCATCTTTCATTACACAGCCTTGAGCCAGCAACCTGTCATGATAATATGCTTGGGCTGGAAGATCAAAGGATAGGCCTAGGATGTAACTTCTGTGGCGTTTGGCAAGTGGGGTGCTGCATATGATCTCAGATCTGGGACCGTCGTACAAGACAGACCACCCTGTAATATCCAATCTCCTTCAAATCTGGAACTTTAGGCAATAGATGGCAGTGTTGTACTAAAAACTTTGGCTGGCAAGGAAAGGTGACTCCAGGGTCCTGCTGATGGCACCCTGTATCCCTGCCGCAAGAAGAGTGCACCTCTTCCATCCTCAGCGCACACCCCCCTGCCATCCCCACTCCACCAGGCCTGGGGGCTGCTTTGCGCCCCTCTCTGGGTTCACTGTCCTCTTCACTAGCTGCATCAAGGGAGAAACAGGCTCGTCCATTCTCCTCTCTCCTTCTGGTGTTTTGTTTGTTGTCTGATGATTAATAGCTTCGTGTGAGTAATAACAAAAGAGAAAAGTTACTTGCGTGTGCTGCTGTTATTGAATAGCAGACAGATTAAATGCTGCATGGTGCTGAGTTTCCTAATGAGAGTATTTACTCGAATTTGTTTCCCTCTGTTGTGTGTATATTTTTTATGCTAGTAGAGAGACTCCATTAATCAATAAGTTTTGCAAGGGACTATGTGTTTTAGCAGCAAATTGTCAGTTACAATTCTTTGCTACTCGGTTTGTCCTCCAGCACTCTTTATTGCATTGAGCTCTATTAATCAAAGTAACAGAGGTGAGGACAGCTAGGAAAACTTGTGCCGGATGTTTCTGTTCATTCATTTATGCTGTGATTTGTTAGTCTTCCCATCCCTCAGAGCCTTCCTATATTTACTCAACTGCATCTACATCATCATCCCTAGGGCTACAAGAAGAAAGTGCTGATTTTTAATTTTTACTGAGCTGAAGTCTCCATTTTTTAGTTACAACAATGAAGGCCTCTACTTTGCGGTTTTGAGTGGTTCTGGACCAAGATGTTAAAAAATTGAAGCTCACAGGCCCCTCAAAGGCAGGTCAGCCTTGTCTAATTTGGCAATGGAAGCAATAAGGTGTAGATGTCAAGTGTCTTGTCCAAGGTCAGATAGCAGCTCTGGAGCAGAACAGGGACTAGGACACAGACTCCTTATCTCTCCATTTTTGCTTCTTCTCATCTTCTTTCCCCAGATTTAGTCACCTGACTGCACTAGAAAACCTCATTTCCAAGGAGAATTAAATCTTAAAAGCTGCAGGCAGAATGCTGGTTCAAGTCCCAGTGATAAATACAGTCATTGAGCAATGCTGATCAACTACATTTCCCTGATGAAAATTTCTTCCTTTTCAAGAAAGTCTATGTGTAAACCTCAATGGTTTCTTTGCATTCTGACTGGCTTTCCAGAGACTTTATTCCTTTCACTCTTAAGTAGCAAGTGCTATAAATGAAGAAACTTTATTAGTGAAATATGGAGAAAGTTCAGATTCTTGAAACAGAATAGTCACACCAAAACTTCTTAGAGTTTGTCCTTTAAGCATTTTGGAAAGATGACAAAATGCCAGTGTTATTTAATCAAAAAGAGAGTGGCCAAATATTTTTGGGTTAATCAAGAGCTCAATAATTGTGCAGCGGTACTTTGCTACCATTGTTATTTCTCTCTTGACTTTGTGCACTGGCCTTCCTCCTTGAGAACAGAGGAAATATAACAGCTTACTGTAATTGTCCATTTGGAAATTGCTTTGATGTAGCCTGTGAAAAATGTTGTATGGTCTCCTGCAATGTTATTGCTCTCCAAATCAATCAGAAACAGATTGAACAAGGATGATTGGTAGAAGGATTCAAATGCATGGCTGTGGAGAGAGACTTAAGGTATCAAAAGAAAGTGTTGTGTTGAAAGCTACCATAGGCTGAAGTTTCAACAGACAAGAGTGTGGAAAGATGAGAGTGACTAAAACATATACCTGTGAATGAGCTGAGATTTACAAATTAGTATTTTCACTCACACTCTAGCCCACTTTTTCCACATCTATGACCTCCAGTTTTGCCAGATAAAATCATGTGAAGCGATCAGTGCTACATAAGTTTCTTCAATCTGTCACAAAGTAGTCAGCATAAATATTTGTGATTGACCAGAGATTAACAAAATTTAAAAGATATCAAAAGTGTTCAAGTATTTAATACAATTCAGATCAAGATCTTCTTGCAGGTAATCACCAAGTGGCAGAAAGCTTTGTGAAAAGCTACCAATGTGGCTTGGTAAAGGAATGGTTAGAAATGTTTGGAAAAGGGGAAAAAAGAGGGAAGAGGAGAACACTGTGGAGTCAGGTACTGCTTGTAGGGAAAAGCACATCAAAAAAGAATGACCCAAATTTTGTGCCTATGTGTAGGAGTTAAAATGGTTTCTGACAAGTGTGTTGGGAAGGAAAAGAAGAGGAAAGAAATGGAATATATTCACAAAAGGGGTGAAATTAGTAAGGCTCTTCTAATGTCTGAACTACCAAGCTGCCTTTAGAAATTATATTTAATGAGGTACCAAAGAAAATGGAAGAAGAAACCAGAATCTGAAATAAAATATCTTCGATAGCTCTTCACAAAAATGAGGAAACAGTGGAATTTTTTTTTCTCATTGACCTAAAAAGCCTGTCCAGTTAAGTCCTGCAGGGCAGTGGGCCTCTCTGAAACTACTTTTGCCTTTTTCATGGCCAGAGCTGTCATTTAGAATTGGACTGTAAAACCTACCCAAAATATCCTTTGCCACTGAAGGCAGTAGCAGCATAGGAGCTGCAATGCTGGTTTAGACAACACATTCCAGTTTTTGTGTCTCCTTGCCAGCAGTGATGGCTAACAGGTGCATCAGAGAAAGACACGGGATACTTGTTCAAGCACTGTATGCTCTAGTATATGCGAAGTGCAAAGTTCTTTTCTAATCCATGGCTAGCTAGAGATAAACTTATGTCCTGAGGAGTGCAGCTTGAAATTTATAATATCTAGTAGCACTAAGGCTATTAATCCATTTTTATCCCACTAGGTTCTTTGAAATGTAATGTTAAACATGACCTGATTCTCCATACCTGCAGTGGGGCTATTCATTAAAAATTAAACAAATGTGTGTGTTTGTAGGCTGGGCCTGAGGTCTTTGAGAGATCAGAGCTTTGGAAAGCTGTTCTGCCATAACTGAGTTAGAGGCTAAGAATAATAAAATGGATATAAAGTTGCAGAGTAGCATAGCAGCTGAGGAGAAAAATGGGATTTTACACAGTATATATTCTGGCAGGACCTGGCAGCCTGAGCATGACTGTTACATTATATTAAATTTCTTAGGAATATTCCAGAAGTTATTTTCTGTGTTATCTTGTATCAGGAACTATCTCAGTTTCCCCACCTCTGAAATAAATAGCCACCTGTTCAATTAGTGAAGTGGTTTTTTTTGTGAAGTGTTCTGATAAACAGGAAGTGCTTCATATTGGCAGTACAGGCTACAGAATAATCATCTGGGAGATTTTCCTGAAGGTCACATTGATTTAGTCATTTCCAGCCAAATGGGACAAAGCAGAGGAGGTTGTTTTTTCAGCAACAGTCCTGCACTGGGATGCTCTGATAGAACAAAATTTAAGCAATCAAATCTTGTTTGGAGGTGCTAAATGGAATCGGGGTGAGGCACAGGGATTGTGTGGCATTTATATGAAATTCACAAAGACCGTAGGGAAACATAGCCGACAACTAGCCTAGAATTAATGAACTTTTTCTTGCTTCATCTCCATTATTGATCATGGTAATATTAGAGGGTCTAGTGATTGGACCACAGTTACTGCAGGAAGAAGAAAGAAACCTGAAATCACTATCAAGCAGGAAAGAAACCTTTACATTCATCTTACAAAGCAATCAGTTGATGTCTCCACCAAAACATGCCTCTTCCTATTGTGTGTCAAGAGATCTAGTCTTGTATTCCATGTTTCTCTTTCTTTAACATTTGATTCAACAAATCTAAAGGAAAACTGAATGGTACTGGCTGTTATTTAGGTGATAAATTACAGTAACTATTGATAGCCAAGAAGTTAAACCCAGCTATACTGGTGAAGCATGAAATAATAACTACTGAAATCTCTTTATTCTAACATTGAATCGGGGCCTCAGGCCTTCTTATTGTAGGCGTATATCTCACTTGGCTATACAGCACTTTGTATACCCTACAGGTTCCTTGCTACTTTGCAAAGCATCCAGGTACCTTGCCACCTCCTCTCCTCATCTCTGAAATTCTTCAGAGGCACATACCGCACCCTGCCCCTCTCCAGTATAATTTCACAGAGTACAAAGAAACACCGCTAATGTGAAATACCTTTCTTCAGGACAAACTGTACTGCAGTGTTCCAGATAGGCCACACTGTCTGGGTCCCTGTCTGATAAAAGACACATAGTGAGTGCCCATTTCTGCAAAAGGCAGGTTCTATAGGTGTAAGGATGTGGAATAAAAAACAAGGATAGAGACATCAGTTATATAGCTAAATCCATTAGATTGCCTTTTTCCTTCATTAATGCTTTTGAGGTCTGCCAGTTCTTGACACTTATTGACCCTCGGAAGAGAAAGGTGTGTTCTTTCACAACAAAAATGCATACATGCAGACATAAAAGAAGTGTGATGGATGGTAGCACAATACCAGCCATTTTCACCGTGCCAGAGATATGAATCTTTACCTTAAGATAAGACAAAACAGTAAGTGCTCTGGGATCAGTCCTTCCTGTGTAGCTGGGAAAATGTCTGCCATAATGGAAGATGCCTTCATGGCCTGAAGGTAGACTACAGTTCTGCTATTCAGTTTCAGCCATGATTGTTCAATTACATTTCAGATAACATTCATCTACATATATATGAGAGGTGGGGACTGTATTCCAGGCAGAAAAGCATTTAGTAAGTCAGTCAATGGCCTCATTCATCACAGATCAATTACCAATAGCGTGCTTTTTAGGTTCAAATGTCTGACTAGACACAAAGTAAAGGGCAAGAAAACTGTCAGATCTCTTGTGCGGTTTACAAATGTTCTGGCTGCTCTTTTGAAATCCACTGGTTTGCAAAACTGATAGACAGGTGCTGTGATGTGAAAGGTGAGAACAGATGTGGTCGTGGAACTATGATTCAGGTTTGCAAGTGCAATTTCTGGCTTGATCCCAAACTTCAAAGACAAATATCTGATCTGTGCTTCTACCTTACACCCACTGAACGAGATTTGCCTTTTCCAAAGTTTCTTTGTTTCTAATCAGTATTCAAATATACTAAAGCAGGCTTTGTTTATCACTGGTACCTTAAGTCCCAATGTGAATGTTGAGTGATTCAACTCATAAGACAGCTAGAAACTTCCAGATGGCATTGTTTATATAAAACAGGGGCAGTTTTTGGCCTGACATAAGTAATCATAAGCACTGTATCAGAAAGCATTGCATATTACCAATGGTAATGTAATATATTTTCCCACTAATAACTAAGAGAATGATGGGACCATCTCTTTTAAAAACAATGCTAATTCTGTTGCAGATCCATCATTTTATCCAAGAACAGAGACAGAAGTTGAAATTACCACAAATTGCATTAAAGCAGAAATCAACATCTGTGAAATCAGCAATTTAAAAAATAATGACACTTTTTTCCTCTTTTGAAAAAGATCACTTTGAAAATGTTAGTGGTCGATAGAATCCTATTTGATTAATAAGTACAATTATCTCTGGTTTTACAAATGGAGAAACAAAAATCTTGAGTTTCACTCGAATCACAGAGCAATGCTACTTCTTAGGCAAAGAAGAGCCCGTCAGAGATTCCTATATGAGAAAAGAAATCTGTGGAATTTATATTCCATTGTGCAATTAGCCTAACTATAATTTCAGACTTCTGGGGAAAACAGCTTCTGGCAACATATTTCCACTGCCCCTTTGGTTGTAGGGCTCAACTTTAAAAGCATTTTTGCCAACTAAAATACCAAGAGACAAAAACTGGGCCTGAAGCACCCCAGAAGACATGCATAAATTCCCCGGTGAGATCAGAAGATTCTGTGTCATAAGCTGAGCCAGTGGGGTTTTGATGATTGAGTAATCCTTCTTAGCCTTGTATCCTGCAGGGAAAGGGGCTTGGAACAACATCTAACAGCTCACAGAAACCAAAAGACACACTGAAAGGCAGACAAAGCTGTTCACTCAAATACTTTTCTTTTCTGAAGTTCTACCTCGGCTTTTAGTACTTTATTACTAGAAGAACAGAAATGGTATATTAGGGCATCTAAATCACATTCCCGCGTGTTGGTCCTCTTTAACTTGTACCAAAATTCTTGAAAGAGGAAAAACTCATAATAAAAGATACAGTGATTAGAGTGCACTATAATCCAAGGGAATAAACCAGCACATTGCAAACCTGAGTGGAGAGGAACAACAGATGAAAATCAGAGCTAGTATTATAATATTTTACATCTCAGACTCAAAATCTATAGATTTCCACAGGTGAAGTGAACAGTCCCCATATGTCCTTGAGAAGCCGTGCACTGGGGTTGTATGCACCACTTTTTCTCTCTTCCTCTCCCTGACTTTTAGTCTTAATTACATACATTGTTTTCCCTTTCAGCATTATTAAGGACAGAAAAAGTTCTGGCTCGGGAGCTGCTAGTGTTTCTTGGTGTTGCACTTCAGGTTCCAGCATGGTCCTGAGAAGAGATAAGAAGTCATGAGCTTCCTGCTTGATTCTGGAGGCAGTTTAAGAGTTTCAGAGGTGAGACAAATTTAGCTTCTCTCCATTTTCACCTGATTCCCCTAAAATACTAGGGAAATTCTTCTTCAGGAAGTTTATTACTGGTTATTAGTGCTCTAGGGTAACAAAAGGACGTGATGAAGGAAATCTGCCCCCAGGGCTTGCTTGCAGCCTTTTGACACCTTTTTGAAAGCACATATTAATGTTTTGCTCTCAAAAATACAGTTTATCAACAGCGTAACCATTAAACTTGTACTTGGTTAAAGACTTTTACATTAAAAATTGTATTGTTGACTGATGCCTGCCTCAGATTTTCATTCAAAAAACTTAAAAAAACCACAAAACATTCAACAACTCCAGAACCTGTTGATTTACTATCTAAACATTTTTTTTTTTGGTTTACAGCAGTTTTCAACTGAAAATTAATTTTGGCTATTGTATTTTTCAGGTGAAAAGTTAGCAAAAAACCTTTCAGAATACATAATAGGAAATAGTTTCTGATCAGCTTTTCCTAAATACTAGGAAATAGCTCCATATCAAATCTCCTTATAGAGTTGTCTATCCATTTTAAATATAATATTTTATCTACTTCTTTGTTTTTCTAAAAAACTTTTATACTAACATGGCTAATTATTAATGGAAATTAATGGTCATAAGCCAGACTTTTATTCATTCTAAAATCAGGAACATTTTGTTTTCAGAGATTGCTGAAAAAAACAAAACTATCATCCTAACTTTTAGCCTAGTGTAAAAACGTGACTATGGTAAATATAGAGGTATCCAAAAGTGTCTTGGTATGCTAGAAATGCAAGAGGAAACACCAATAAAGAGAGAGCCAGTTTGGAAAATACTGAGTGTGTGTTTCTCACTATTAAAAGAGGTAAGAGCAATTCTTTTATTCATATTGTTTTCAGGTGCTGTGGTTTAACCTGGCAGGCAGCTAAACACCACACAGCTGCTTGCTTACACCTCCCCCCCGCCCCAGTGGGATGGGGTAGAGATTCAGAAGGGCAAAGGTAGGAAAACTCATGGGCTGAGTAAAAGTTTAATAATAACAACAACAACATTGCGATGAAAAGGAAAACAATGAGGGGGGGTTAGCAAAACCCAGGATAAACAAAACAAGTGATGCAACCACTCACCACCTAATGACCAACGCCCTGCCACTTCCCCAAGCCATGACTGCTGCTTCCCCTGGCCAACTCCCCCCAGTTCATATATTGGGCATGACGTCATATGATATGGAATATCCCTTTGGTGAGTTTGGATCAGCTCTATTTGCTGTGTCCCCTCCCCTCCTGGCTTCTTGTGCACCCGGCAGAGCATGGGAAGCTGGAAAAGCTCAATGTCCAGATGGAGACCAGTGATAAGTGGCAACCCTCAGGGGTCCATACTGGGACCAATACTTTTTAATGTCTTCATCAATGACACAGACAGTGGGATCGAGTGAACCCTCAGCAGGTTTGCAGATGACACCAAGCTGAGAGGTGCAGCTGACACACCTGAGGGACGGGATGTCATCCAGGGAGACCTGGACAGGCTGGAGAGGTGGGCCTGGGAGACCCTCATGAGGTTCAACAAGGCCAAGTGCAAGGTCCTGCACCTGGGTCGGGGCA
>VZTV01080715.1:2573-17714 GCA_013400875.1 Anhinga rufa
GTGGCTGTTCAGGGCATAGTTTAGGAGACATGGTAGTGTTGGGTTAGCGGTTGGACTTGATGATCCTAGAGGTCTTTTCCAACCTTAATGATTCTATGATTCTCTTCCCGAGAATAAACAATCCCAGCTCTCAGCTTCTCCCACTATGTCAGATGCTCCAATCTGTCATTGTTGTGGCCCTTCACTGGACTGGCACAGTATGTTCATGTCTCTCTTGTACTGAGGAGCCCAGCACTGGACCCAGCACTCCAGATGTGGCTTCACCAGGGCTGAGTGGAGGGGAAGAATCACCTTTTTTGACTTACTCACCACGCTCTTCCTTATGCTGCCACAGACGCTGTTGGCCACCTTTGCTGCAAAAGCACATTTCTGGCTCATGTTCAGCTTGTTGTCCAACAGGACACCCAGGTCCCACTTTCTGATGTCTAGTTCCATATTAATGGCTAGTTCCAGCTGTAGCTTTCTTCAACTTCCTAGATTTAGTGGCTTGAATTTCTCTCTAATACATAGATGAACATGCCTGGTCTGTTGAATAGCATGGATGGTTTCTGCATCAATGATATTTAACTATGCAGTAGCACTGAGAGGTCTAAGGTAGCCTCCAGGCTGTTGACCAGTTTAGCAGACTGGATGCATACTTAACTGCCTAGAGCAAACAGAAGCAGCAGCAAGTTACTGTGTTTTCTGTTGAATCAGGGTAATACCAAACCTCTTGCTATGCCATAAGCTTCAATGGCAGCCTAATAACTGCAGAAGAGCTTGAATTGAGGGAGCAGCTGCTTTTCCTAGTAATTTGGTTGTTGTCCTTGTGGACCAATCAACAACATGTTCTCTGCATACACATTTGGGCCACCTCTCAAGCCCACATTTCTTAGCCCTAGAGCAGAAAGGAAAATTCACTCTTTCCCTAGTAATGGAGTGAACTCCTTCTACAAAAACACAACTGCATTCTCCAAAGAGCAACAGAAGTGGACACAGTGGGTTAACACTCCAAAAACAGGAAATACCCCTAACCAACACTCTATGTCATCACATAACCTAGATTTCAGTTGAGAATTTGGGTGTTGTTTTAGATAACAAAATACAACATATGTTCGTCATTAATCTTCTTGAACATTTGTTTGGCCAGAAACTGCCTCTGATCAACCCACTTATGTAAACAGGTCTATGCTTCAGACAGAAGTGGTAAGATGTTATTCCAAGTACTTGCATTATAGGGAATCTCTCCTTAACTCTAACAAGATACATTTAATGACAGCCTCAGTATTGGTGGCTGTACTCCAAAGACTTTTATGGTCCGTTTAAATTTCAAAATAAAATAAAAATGTATCTTGCATCAAAGGGGAAAAATACTGCCTCTAAAAAAATCTGCCATTTGTCCCTACTCTATTTGAGGTTTCAATATCAAACACTTTTGCATCTGGCTTGCAAATAATGGAAAAGCTTTTTCTTCTTTCATTACCAAATGGCAGATGCTGCATTCATTGCAGCTGAACACCCTGGAGAGGTTTCCATTCATCATTTAATTTTTTACAGGTATAGGATCATATACAAAAATGAAAGAAAAAAAAGAGAAAAATAAACTTTGTTTATTTAAGGAAAATAAATGCTTCATTGTTTTTTTCTTAGCTAGCTCTGAGCCTAATTGGTATATTTCATTTATGTTTGAAAATGTAGTCAAATAAACTATCAAAAATTTACTTGTAGAATATTGATGGAGTAAATTAAAACATGTAATTTCCTATAAGCTCTTGCTCCCCATAGTTGGTCTCTTCATGCCTTTCTCTTTCAGAACAAAACAAGAACAAACAAACAGCTTCAGTCCTGCCAGTCCAGGGGCAGTGCATGAGTGGGGAGCAAGGCTCTCCTGGAACCGTGATCACTGCAGCTACTTATTGGCTGTGAACCTTACCCAAACTTCTTTGTCTTCATCTCCTCATTTGTACAATGTAAAATATATCTAAGAACTAGCCAAGAGCTGTATACTTACTTACTGCTGGGGAAGTTAGTTCTTCACAATCAAAAAGAGTTAATGTCTTGATTGCTTGACGGTTAATCCAAGTCTTTAAACTGTCTGATAGGAATTGTGTCCAGATACAAGGAGCCCCAAGTTTGCAATAAACACAGCCATGAGAAATATTTATCATTGGATTAGAGCACTGAAGAGGATGAGTCTTAACTGTGCCAATTCCAGAACACAGTATCTTAACTGCATTACACATTTTGGACATTGTCCTGAAATGCGTCCAAAGGTTGTAGAGATACAGAACTCTTGAGATATGTTTTGGTTTGGTTTGGTTTTTTTTATCTGAAATTCAGGCAATTGTTTTAAGAATTTCTTACAAAGTCCTGAACAGTAGCTGGGAAAATGGTACAGAAAAGACGGTGTTGATAGACATATAGAGTAATAAGGAAAGGACAGAAGCTAGAAGGAACAAAGGGGAAAAAAGGCAACTGTGCTGACTCTTAATATTTCAAATGCCTGGAGGAGTGAGAAGAAAACCGTCACTTTTGTAGGTGGAAAGAGAATTTGGTAGTTTTAGAAAGGTGACAGCTGCCATAAATGACATGGCAGGTGCTGCTGCTTCTTCTCCCTCCTCTTGGCAGAAATGTTCCCCTCAGCAAACATGCTGCCATTCAGCTGCATTTTAATGGTTTTAATGAATTTTAAAGCCAGACCTGCAGATCTGCAGAGCTTGCAGCCAGAGAATCAGAAATGTTGACAAATGAAATGAGGTGAAGTCAGGCATCCCCTTCCAATTCCAAAACTATTAATGCCAGTCCTTTTCCATTTGGGCTTCTGTCATGGTATACTGAACTGAGCAGTTTTAAGTCTTCAATATCCTCAGTTTTTCTACCAAGTATTGCTCTGCAGCCCCTTCATTTATTCAGTTTGGCCTTCCACACTGCTGTCATGACAAAGTTTCATTTAGAGATATTACCCATTAGTATCTACAAGTGATTGAGATCCACAGAAGTCTAGATTGGTTGTCTGGAGTTGATGGAAATTACAAATATCCATCTTAGCCTGTTACATAAACTTGTTTTGAAAGCAAAAAGAAATTAGAAGCAGATAGGTTGGCTGGTATAAAACAGATAGGTTAAAACAACTGTGGCAGTGAGCATTTACAGCTATTGAAGTCACGCAATGATTACGACAGTGAGAAAAAGGGAGGAAATTTTGGTAGCTGAAGTCACCAAAATGTGTCTGAAGTAATGTTCATGGAATGTGGTTGTCAGCTTTCATGTTGTTTTTCTGTGGGTCACTGAACAGAGGCAGAGGAAAACTGACTGGGAAGAGCTACTGTCATCATGGCTGTCATCCTAGTGTATCTCAGAGGGATCCATCATTACACTAACATGCTTCCAACAGAAGCCTGCTCTCGTGCTAAACCTGGATTTTGGCTGGATTTGCTCAGTGAGAAAAACTCACCTGGGAGCCCTCATTTCCTGAGTCATAGCTCTGGTGCACATTCACTACTGGAATAGCTTTGGGGACAAGAATGTTAAATGTGCCAGCAAATAAGGTCTTTTCTAAAATAGAGCTCAGAATCTGGACAGCTTCAAGGCTCCCTCTTAATGATTTGAAAACTCAGTCTTCCAGGATTCAGTTTTCCTAGACTTCAAATATATGTCAAAGTTTAAGAAGGCAAACAGAGCCGAACACCTCCAAGTCTGCAGTCAAGATAATTTTGTTTTGATACTCTCAAAGTGTAACATTTCGATTGTGGGGTTTTATATACTTTCTCTTCCAAAAACAACTTCAGATTTCCTATGTTTTCTTCTGAGGTGGTATTATTTCCTTTCTCCTCTTTATTCCATCACTCTCCAATTTCCATCCTAAAGAAAATCAGGACTGTGAAAATCTCCGTATTTCAGCAACATGGGAATAGTGGAATCATCACAAAAGGTCCAGTAAACTGATGTTGTAGAAATGGGCTGGAAGAATCTGGATTACTTGGAAATAGGATCTTAGCCATGAACAAACTTTTCTATAATAGCAGGAGAAGTAAGCTGGGCAATGACCAGTTCCTTTAAATATTCTTGGTTTTCTCTTAAGTATGATGCATTTTCTTCGGCAACCCCCAGTATCAATACAGGCTGGGGGATGAAGGGATGGAGAGCAGCCCTGCGGAGAAGGACTTGGGGGTACTGGTGAGTGAAAAGCTGGGCATGAGCCAGCAATGTGCGCTCGCAGCCCAGAAAGCCAACTGTATCCTGGGCTGCATTCCCAGCAGCGTGGGCAGCAGGGCGAGGGAGGGGATTCTGCCCCTCTGCTCCGCTCGGGTGAGACCCCACCTGCAGTGCTGCGTCCAGCTCTGGAGCCCCAGCACAGACAGGACATGGACCTGTTGGAGCGGGTCCAGAGGAGGCCACGGAGGTGATCAGGGGGCTGGAGCACCTCTGCTATGGAGACAGGCTGAGAGAGTTGGGGTTGTCCAGCCTGGAGAAGAGAAGGCTGCGGGGAGACCTTATTGTGGCCTTCCAGTACTTAACGGGGGACTCTAGGAAAGATGGGGATGATCTCTTTAGCAAGGCCTGTTATGACAGGACAAGGGGTAATGGTTTTAAAATAAAGGAGGGTAGGTTTCGACTGGATATAAGGAAGAAATTTTTTACACTGAGAATGGTAAAACACTGGCCCAGGTTGCCCAGAGAGGTGGTCGATGCCCCATCCCTTGAACATTCCAGGCCAGATTGGACAGGGCTCTGAGCAACCTGCTCTAGTTGAAGCTGTCCCTGCTCAGTGCAAGGGGGTTGGACTAGATGACCTTTGAAGGTCCCTTCCAACCCAAACCATTCTGTGATTCTATGATTCTATGATTCATGTTCTGCTCTGTAATAGATTAAATTTTAACTACCGCAGTCTTCATACCAAACCTACTTGTGGAGGATTGTGGAAGTCTGCCAGTTGCTCTAGATGTTACTGTTTCAGTAAGTGGAGATCTACAACATTTTTATTAAATTTCTGTTAGTTTCTGTCTAATTTATGAGGGAACCAAAAGAGTTATATAATTTTAGAAGGGGATTAGATGGAGTATTTACCTAAAGTAGTACTGACTGTCCTGCAAAAAATTGAAGTGATGCCAAATACTGGCAGTAAAAATATAAAAACTCTTGATGTTGTATTTCTAAGGACCTAAACCACTCCCCATTTCTGAGTATCTTTTGAGTGTTCAAGTTGCCTGAAATCCAGCTATGCATCCAGCTTTTGCAAATGGGCCTGTCTCTCCAATAGGCCTCTCTCTTAGTGATCCAAACCAAAATCCTGATTCCAGCTGTCCCTGTTTTGAGGACAATTCTATGTTAATATCTGACTTTTGCGGCATGCTTTTGCCCACAGAGGCAGACAGCCATGTCTGTCTATTGCTTGTAGTAGGCAATTTTTCAGTTTCCAGGAGCTGTGCCTGTGCTCAGAGGGAGCAGCCAGACTGTTCTCAAACTATGTTCAGGGTCACACTGAGGAAACACCCTCTTGGAAGCTGCCTGGCTCTTTGTTCCTTCCATCAGTCTAAAATAAATGTCATTGAAAGTGTCTCATTCCTCTTTGTGTACGCAAAGACCATGGGAACATTTACAAGTCAATCTCTTTCAGATACCGCATACAAAATCAGAGGAAATGACAATGTTTGGGTCTTTCAAAAAAATCCAAAGTGTCCAGATTTCTTTGGCAGACATTCCCACTTTGTTTTTCCAGGCTGAGATGCATGAAAGTACCCTTTCCACCTCTTTCCACCTCCCTGTCACTCACAAGTTCAAGACTGATGCTGCTTGGGCTCAGAGATAAAATTTACAAGTGAATGGAAAAATACACCCAGTTGACCCAAAGGGGAACTGCATCTTCTACCTGCTACTGTCTTCCTCCACATGTTTTACTTTCTTTCTGCAGGTTAAGTGACTCACTACATTCTTCTGCCATTTACTTATCTTCTGTTTTCTCTGTGCACAGCAAATCTCTGATGCTTGTGGGACTGTTCCAAGTTCAATAAAATTTCATTTTCTAAAGGTTATAAGATTCCTCAAACTCCATTTGAGATCTGGAGCCAGAGAGGGGTCCAGTTTGCATAAAATCAAAGCTCTGCCACAGGCAAGTGACACATATAGCTCATTAATAAAGTTCTCAATCTGAAAGTGTTATTTTTTATGTGGGAAACAGCTTAACTGACTATAAATTGTTTCTGAAATTTTAGCTGGATTTATGCGCACAGTCCTGGCTGGCGTAAGCAGAAAATATTTGCACAGACATCCATTGTCTTGACCCACAGACAGAGTTCAAACAAACACTGATGGGAAAATTAAATTAGGAGTACAGGATATTGTCCTTCATTCTCTGCATTCAGGCTACTCAGATGGCAGAATCTGAAATTTATATGGCATTTTAATTGGTCATAAACAAACTCAAAATTATTCCAAGGTTGGATCTGAACAGATTTCATATATGAATATTTAATATTCATAACGTTTGCCAGAAGGATGACTCTGAATGTTGAAACTTTGCATTCATCTGCAAAACAAGGAAAGCAACAGAGATGAACAGTGGAACCTTATGCAGAGTACCCTATTAACACACTTCATATGCTCCTCTGCGTTGTGCTATGGGGATAGAGAATGGTGAAGTGTTTACTTTTTCACTTATACTATGGATTATTCTATTTTTCTCTTCAATTTTTGTATCTGTATCAGCCTCCATGCATGAAGTTAAATCCAGTATGGCAAAGGAATTTAGCACTATGAAAAAAGTGTTTAGCCTAGTTGGCCAAATGGAAAAGTTGGGGAGAAAAGTTTATTTTGGAAAACCTGACACAGGAAATAAAATAAAAAATTAGGATTAATGTAAGCATTTGTTTTATCCCAGCTATCAGTATTTCTTTTAGTGTTTGGTTTAAACACTTTTTTTGATGTTTTAAAATATCTATGCATTTCAAATTAAAAAAGAAAGAATATAAATCTTTTAAAATGTTCAAATGAAACATGCATGAATGGGATTCATGCATGCATGAATGTATTCACCAAGGGAAGATCTTGCTTGACCAACCTGATAGCCTTCTATGATGGGGTGACTGGCTGGGTCGATGAAGGGAGAGCAGTGGGTGTTGTTTACCTTGACTTCAGCAAGGCTTTTGACACTGTCTCCCATAACATCCTCATAGGTAAGCTTAAGAAGTGTGGGTTGGATGAGTGGACAGTGAGGCGGATTGAGAGCTGACTGAACAGCAGAGCTCAGAGAGTCGTGATCAACAGTGCAGAGTCTGGCTGGGAGCTGTAACTAGTGGTGTTCCCCAGGGGTCTGTACTGGGTCCAGTCCTGTTCAACATACTCATCAATGACCTGGACAAAGGGACAGAGTGTAACCTCAGCAAGTTCGCTGATGACACCAAGCTGGGAGGAGTGGCTGATAGACCAGAAGGCTGTGCTGCCGTCCAGCGAGACCTGGACAGGCTGGAGAGCTGGGCCGAGGGGAACCTCATGGGATTCACCAGGAGCAAGTGCAAGGTCCTGCCCCTGGGGATGAACAACCCCAGGCACCAGCACAGGCTGGGGGCTGCCCTGCTGGGAAGCGGCTCTGCTGAGAAGGCCCTGGCAGTGCTGGTGGGCAGCCAGTGACCCTGAGCCAGCACTGTGCCCTTGGGGCCAAGAAGGGCAGCGGTGTCCTGGGCTGCATGAAAAGGAGTGTGGGCAGCAGGGCGAGGGAGGCCATCCTGCCCCTCTGCTCTGCCCTGGGGAGGCCGCAGCTGGAGTGCTGTGTCCAGTTCTGGGCTCCCCAGTTCCAGAAGGACAGGGAGCTGCTGGAGCAAGGCCAGCGCAGAGCCACAAGGATGCTCAGGGGACTGGAGCATCTCCCTGATGAGGAAAGGCTGAGAGACCTGGGCTTGTTCAGCCTGGAGAAGAGAAGGCTGAGGGGGGATCTCATCAGTGCTTATCAGTATCTGAAGGGCGGGTGTCAGGAGGGTGGGACTGGGCTCTTCTCAGCGGTGCCCGACGACAGGACAAGGGGCAACGGGCACAAGTTGGAACACAGGAGGTTCCACTTAAATATGAGGAAAAACTCCTTTGCTGTGCGGGTGCCAGAGCAGCGGCCCAGGCTGCCCAGAGAGGCTGTGGAGTCTCCTTCCCTGGAGCCATTCACACCCCGCCTGGACGCGGTCCTGTGCCCCCTGCTCTGGGTGTGCTGCTCACGCAGGGGGGCTGGACAAGATGATCTCTCGAGGTCCCTTCCAAACCCTGCTGTTCTGTGATTCTGTGATTCCGTGAAACGATGGCAATGCTGTTTACCAGCCTCACAAACAGCTCAAAACTGATTTTTTGCTTGCTTTCTTTTCTTTACAGCAAATATTTCTATTCAGTCTCAAAAATAATCCATAAAGGATCACATAACTCTTATCGTTCATCATCCCCCTGTTAACACCTGCCCCTCTCCAAAAATAACCAGAAGGGCATAAATCCAATGTCCATCCCAAAGTCCAGTCCCTATCCCACCCCAACAAAACTGGCAGCATCCTATTTCTCCAGATCCTTCTTCCCAGCCATACTCACATGAGTAGTAATTCACCTTTTTGATGTCAATCTTCATCTCAGTTTTATAGAAACCCATGTTGAACATGGATCCATTACTGAAGACCTTAAGCAAACCCCAATTTAAAATCATGTCCAGTCTTATTCATGCCCCAGTTTCTGTCACATACTACATACCTGCTCTTCACAATTGAAAAGATCATCCTTGAAATGGGAATTATTGGTCTCACAGAACCAGCAACAGAACAAGCTTTTAAGACTTTGTTTACCTAAAACATAGCACCAACCAATGCTCTTCTCTCAGTAAAAGCCTTACTCTCCCACACAGAAAGCGTACACTCTTCCTAACAGTAGCTTTCATCCTGCCCTGCAGAACTGAAGGTCTCCAATAATAAGCTGACCTCTGCAGCCCCTGCTTTCCTGAACTGCAATTTTAACATTAAGTCTAAATATCTTCATAAATTCCAAAAAGATCTTCTCCTGGGTTAGAACCAGTCTTTGTTCTAGGCCTCGATGTTCTGCAAGAAACCACACTAATATTTTAATTTTGCTGCACAGATCCCTAGCTCCAAATTCAGTCCTGTTGGACACCATATCCAAAACCTATTCAACTTTTCCTGCCATGGCACTGATCATCCATTACTCACAGGTAGGACCAGACACAACTTGTTAGGCAAGAAACAGGGTATCTAAATTCAGCTTTCTTTACCTTAAACCTAAACATGACTTTAGCCAATAAACAAAATAAAACCTCACCAATTTGGACACCCTAAAAATTAAGTTTAGAGAGAAACACACAGCTCACTACAAATAGTAGCCCACACACTATTACCACAAGACTTAGTAGGTCCACCTATTAACTTGATCTTCTAGCCTCCCCTCTCCTGGACCATAACATAAGCATTAATGATAAGGATGTTTTCTACATACAATCCTGATCTGTACTACAGAGTTCATACCACAATGACTGACTGCTCTGATACTGAAGTTTGCTTCTCTTCCTTAGCTTATTAACGAACTAATGTAAAACCAAGACCTGAACCATCTTTTACCAAACCTGTTATCCAAAGCCACACTAACAGTTAATGCTTTAATATCCTTAGCCCAGTTACTGTTTTCTATCACAGGATGAATTATACATTATTCATTGCTAAGAGAACTAGTCCTGAAACTAGAACCTGAGGCTTGCCAGGATCCAGTAACAGGCACCTCTACTTTCCAAATGGAAACCAGACATCCAAATACAGCCCTCACTTGCAGGTAACCTTACTCATCCAGTCCTAAGCCAAAACTATCTGGATGTTGTTGACCTCTGCAAGCACTACCCTCTCTGCAGTCATCCCTTCTCAGGGATCCAACACTCAGTTTAGGTATCCATGCTTTCTTTCACAGAAAAAGGGAGTGTTACCCTTAGGATAGGCTTCTGGACAGAATAACAATGGCCACAAACTTCTGAATTAATGATAAGCTAAGTAGGTTTCTGGCATCAGCTCTGACTGTGTCTCTAAATTCTGTAGGGCCTACCAGTAAATTCAGGTCTTTGTCCTCTTCTGCCCCAAACTCTGTCTGCATAACTGTCAGATGCCTTATCTGTAGTCCTGTCACACCTTAATCATTGACAGTTCATTGCTGCAAAATCACCCCTAAATGAAGAGTAAAAGACTGATAGGATTCAGCAATACATTTTTGTTTACGACCTCTGCTTTCTTAAAGCCTGATCATTCACCCAACCCTAATCTTAATAATATCTTATCGTAATAATAATCCTATCCATCCTTTTTTCAGTGCTATAGCATATGATTGCACTCTTCCTTGCCAACCTCAGCCCTTCCCCGATGGACAAGATTCATTAATACTCCCAGTTGTCTGTCCTCTTCTTTCTTGCCCCCTAACTCCAACCATTTATTTGATTACAGACTTATCAACTCCCAGATCAGAGCCAATCATCCTTTCAGACATCATTACACATCTCCAGGACCCCACATTAAAAGCAGATCTCCCACCTTGGTGCTACAGAATCCTAATCCTAACCACAACCCAAAGAATCACCTTCATTATAGTCATTCCTGTTGCCTCTAGGATGCATCATCAGATCGTCACTCCTGTAAAAAAATGTCTGAAATAAGGAACATAATTCCACAGACTGTTCTCCTAAATCCAGACCATGCATCCAACCTCTATACTGCCTTTAATAACAACACTCTGGCTACCAGTTGCCATCACAACTAGCCAGAAGGCATAAATCCTTGCTGTCACCAGCCCTCACCCTAGACCCACCACATTGACAGGATCCTGCAGTAAATGTATTTGTTCAGCTCTTCCTTTCCTGAACCCTAACCCTAACTGTAGCCACACAGCTCACCCCCACCACTCCAGAGCATCAACCTTAATGCCAGACATAATTGTAACCTTAACTGTAAGCAGTCACTTCTCTATACCACAGAACTAATCACCTGGAGACTAATCATCTCTCCATTGCTAGATGGACAATCTCTGAAATTAGGTTTACAGGGTAGCAAAATGCCAGTACAGGAAAGTTATCTTTCAGTGATATGTTTCTTTTCTTTCAATTGTTACTTGAAAACACATTTTTAAAGGTATCTATTGCCAGTTTTAACTGTGTTTTTGCTTTGAGCAATGAGTTTTAGTTTTAGTGTAGCTTGTCAGTGCTTTAACAAACCCTGGACTAACAGATAATCTTTGTTTTGTGGCTTACTAGAGAAAGGAAAACAATGTAAAGGCTTCTTCAATAAAAGGAATACTATGCAAGGGCAAATACCCAATTTCCAGTAAATGTGCAAATGCTTTTCCAAATCTAAGCTGTATAGAGCTTTGTTGGGTGGGATTTTTATCTTCATCTTTCCTTACATTTGTATGTGTTGGAAGATAATTTAACTTATTCCAGAAGCATTGAATAAATTAATAAAATCATATTCTCTCTTTTTATCTGTAAAATTCTGCTAGGAGCACTCACTCCTCTAATCCAGTGCTGAATAAAAACTTGTGATTCCCATTAATTTTAAAAGACACTGGAAGAAATTGCAAACCAGTACCCTATAAAACTAACAGCATAACAAAACAATGTCTCAGAATTAACATAAACACTTTTTCTGTAGATACAGTTCTTCAAGTGCAATTCACTGGAGAAAAATACTCCACAGGTTTTCCTAATCATATTTCTTTTTTGGTAATGTAAGAAGTCATTCCCCAAGGGCAATGCTTTGTTCCCATTCAAGTCAAGATAAAAATTCTCTTGAGTTTCATGGGAACAAGAGTATTCTAAAAATAAAATTGTTCCTCTGATAACCTCTAATGGAATATTTTTTTTTCTCAGAAAGCAAACACAACAAAGATGACATTTTCATCAGTTCCATTTCTGTCCTCAGGGTGTAGTTCTGTTCAGTGCAAACACAGTTTAGGGATATGTGGAGGCACTTTATGTCATCTCATGCACCCTCTTGATTGCCCTGAGGCTAAATTGTCCCTTTCTGGTGGTACTTTACAGCTGCTTCTGCGCAGCAGGATAGCTCAGGAGCCTCCATATAAGTAGGGGAAAAAAGGTTTCATGGTCTTATACTGCATCACAGTAGGAGCAACTCTTTCTTGGACTCCTGCAATTTCTCATCAGCCCTGGTATGCTGCCATGATTACCACAGAAGAGGCTGTAAGTCTGTCCATAATCGCTGTGAATCCTTCCTGAGGATGGCAAGAAACAGGACTGCTGCAGAGAAAGGTAGAACAAAGTACTAAACTTGTATCCCAGCCACACATCAGAAGTTAAACAATAATTAAAATCGTTGCACAGCTTCAGCAATAGGACCACCAAGGCCACTGTGCTTGAGCCTCTCTAGCAGTAAATTCTTCAACTCTGTACAGTCCCACAGCAGACTTTGCAACCCAAGCCTTCCAGGAGAGAGCGGGATGTTTAAACTTTCCAGATCTCACTTTAGGTAAAACAGTAAGCAATCTGTTTGTGATGAATGCTCCCTGTGTGCCGTGCCCTTCTGTCTCATCCACAGGTTACTCTTGCCGTCCAACAAGGCACTGCAGGACGTTTCCTAATGTCTTTTGGAGGCTTGTTTGTTGTTCTGCATGAATATATAGTACTACAGTTACCTTACTGCGTGGAGGCACTTAGCTGGGGGACCATGCTGGGCTCAGCAAACACTATTTGAATTGGTGCTCCCCTGTTCACATAGTTACACGAGTGGAGTAAGGGAGAGGACCACACAAACACAACCTACACCTATCAAAAAGCATTGCCAGCCTTTCCTAGAAGACCTTTGCAAGCACCTCTGCTTAAATAAATGCTGCCCATCGGGTTGCCTGCTGAGACGGAAGCTGAAAGAGAAAGGCGTGCTTGCTTGTATAGCCACTATACGGCTTTATTTTTCTGTTTTACGTAGGATGGATTGTGTTTCATAGCTAGATTTTTAAATGAAAGTAGTGAATACGTGGGCATCCAGATTACAGCAGGTATAACTGTGAGAAAAGGCTGTAGAGGAGGATGCTGAAGATGCTCAGGAGAATTACCATCAGAATTACATTGTGTTGGTGCAGTGAAGCAAGTGAGGTGTTGTGTTAAGCTTCTGAGCACGCATGGGGTGAACCAGACAATAAAACTGAGCAACTCCAGCAAAACTGGATCCTCTTGCAGTAAAAGAAAGTGCAGTGCTCTCTTGGTAAGACTCCATTCTGAATTCTCATTGTCCGTATGGAGAAGCACATAGGGAAATTCCAGAAAGAGAGGGGACCAGAGGAGAGTGCATGACGGGGAAGTGCGGCACTTTGAGAAGAAAGAACTTGACATAGGCCATGGGAAGTTAGCAGGAGCCCAGGGCAGGGGTCTGACCAGCGTGAACTGGATGGTGAGTGAGATGGGTGTTTGCAGCTATCTGTTGGCTGCAGACAAAGCAGTGAGGGATAAGAAGCTGTCAGGTGGGCGGTGGAGGCCAGAGCCTGGGCAGCGGGGACACTCAAAGCAGAGTAGCTTCCCAGGTGGCAAACGGGCTGTGATAGACTACAGGAAGAAGTTAAAGTCTAAAGTACTTTTATCCAAGAGAAGACGGGACAGGCGCTGCCTCCCCAGCTTTTTGCAGAAGCCTTGCCCCTACCAGCCGGGCAAGTTCTGGGAGAAACAAATCCCTCCAGAGGTCATAACCACCTGCACTCCACTTCCTGCTGAGCAATTTGAGCTCCCGGGGCTTGGAGCATCCGTGTTGTTTCTGAAGCCCCTCTTGTCAGAGACAGAGCTTGGTGAGAGAGCCCCTGTGCTGATCCCATACTCTTGTACTCTTCTTATGTCTTGTGGGCACAGTGGAAGGGCAGAAGAGAACCAACATGGTGGGGACTCGGATCCTCATGGAAGACATTTTTGGCAAGAATTTCTCCCTGTCTTTACACTGGGGACACCAGAAGCATAACAACCTTGTGCAAAGAGCCTGTCACTGTAAGGGAGACACGACCACTGTGAACAGGCACAGGAAGGGGCTCATACCTGGATGCAGCCCTGATGGAACCACGCGTGCTTACATGGGGGGAACACCACAGCCTGGTAGGACAGCTTTTCCTCTCCATGGGCTCCAGGCAAATAACACAAGGTTTTCCCATCCTGGTGTGCCTGCGCTATCTCTGCTGGGCTGTGGTCCTGGTAGAAACACCTGGGGTGAAGATGGAAGAGGTGGGCAAGGTCAGGGAGTGCTGGGTCCTTCCACAGTTCTGGACAAGTCTACCACAAATGCTGCAGAGGCTGAAGGCTCTGGGCGGTGTGCCCATGTCCATCTTCCCAGCCCCTTCTTCCCCAAGGGGAATGCAAGGATGCAAGGATGTAGGCTGAAACCAACACAGGCGCTTCCAGACATTTGACGTATTTCAAGATTTACAGGAAAAGATAGGAAGAAATTATTGGCCACTTTACTACATAAATTGAAAGTGCTAATGCTCTTATCTTTGCCCGTCACCTAGTTCAGCTGTGGCTCTGTAAGACACAAACCCAGTTATTATTTTACCCAAGATTAAATTCTGAGCATTATATTTATCTTCTTATCCTCACCTTAAGTAAGACAATCTCTAGGTTCTGAAACTATAAAGAGGGTAGGTTTAGACTGGATATAAGTAAGAAATTTTTTACACTGAGGGTGTGAGACACTGGCACAGGTTGCCCAGAGAGGTGGTCGATGCCCCATCCCTAGAAACGTTCAAGGTCAGGCTGGACGGGGCTCTGAGCAACTTGCTCTAGTTGAAGCTGTCCCCGCTCAGTGCAGGGGGGTTGGACTAGATGGCCTCTAAAGGCCCCTTCCAACCCAAACCAATCTATGATTCTGATTCTATGACTACCCATCTTCAAGCAGTTGAAAGTACCTCTGTCATACAATAAATAGAGCAGCACTTTTTTGTTGTTGTTTTAAAGAGCAAATGGGCATGATTATAGCCGTTCCCAAAGTAAACCTTTGGGAGCCCATTTTCAAACGTTCTTCAGTATGGCCTCTAAATTTACAGCTACAATTCAGACCATTCAAATTCCCATTTAAGTGAAAATTCGTGGAATTTTCTATAAGAAAGAAAGAAAGAAAGAAAGAAAGAAAGAAAGAAAGAAAGAAAGAAAGAAAGAAAGAAAGAAAGAAAGAA
>VZTV01080718.1:0-10464 GCA_013400875.1 Anhinga rufa
ACCAGGGTCAAACCACCACAAAGTACTGGAAGGCTGGGGAATAATACAGCCAAATTCTTTGGGTCAGAGCCAGAGAAATAATGAATTCAAAATGCTAACTTTGGTCTTTCAAAGTGACTGAATATACAATAGGGGAAAACATAGGAAAAAAAACATCCAAACCTACATGGATTAAACCTGTATTTGGGGCCAAATTTCTCTCTGACTCTGTACTGAAACATCTGCAGTATATAAAAGGTGTAAATGAGGTCAGAACCAACCTCTGAAAGGTTGTTTGTGTGAGAACCAGTCCAAAGATCCATTTCTTTCATGAAGCTGAAATGTGAAACGGAATGAACTTTAAGGGAAGTGAAGCAACACCTGATCTTGCAGGTACTGTATCATGCATGATTAAATCAGATGAAAGAAACAGTAAATCTGGCATGCCTTGGAAGCAAGGGAGGGAAATAGTTTCCTAGTTAAAATCTAGAACAATATGTCTTATTTTAAGTAATTTTAAAATAATATGAAGTGGCAACTGCATATTAGAAATACTGGGATTTAATGGCCTTTACAAAAACAAATGTTGAACTTCCATGTTTGTTGAAAATTAATGTAAATAAAATACAAACCTTCTTGAAATATCATAGCCTGGGCCATTTCTGATTACTTTTTAAGACATCTTATGTCTAGACATGCTATATAAGTATGTATAAGGAACAGAATTTCCTTTTTCTGTATTGTTTGTGCTACAGCAAAGTACTTGTTCTAAATTATGAATATCCAATATCTGCTTTGTATTTTGTCTTGAACTTCAGTCAGCATTGAGAGTTAATATATAGGAAATAAACTGACTAATTCTTAAATATTTCCTGGAAATACATCCTAGAAAATGCATTTCTGGATTCTATGGGAAGAGAGAAAAATAGAGGAAAGTAGATTAAGACAGCAAAATGTAAAATTTTTTCCATTTTTTTTCTGTAGGATTTCAAGCAGTTGTTACAGTCATCACCACGCATCCCACAGAAGCGAGTACAAAGGTGAAGATGGTAGTCTTTCAGAAGCTGTACCCTGCATTAAGACCCCTTTCCATAGCATAACATTATGCCTCTCAGGCAATGAACATGGAATTGAAGTTATCTGTGGCTCCTGTGAGTGCCCTACAGGGAACAGCCAGCAGTATTTCAAAAGCTCCAAGTTCACACGGCCTGAGGAAAACTTAGAGTTGGCAACTGGGGAGGTTGGGGGGTGGAGAGGGGAACCAAAAAACTGTGCAAAGAAAAAGCTTTACTCACTGGAAAAAGTCACTGTCAAGAAAGCACAGACAACTGTAGATTATGCAATATTAACAGCATGCTTCACTCCACAAACTGTGTTTCTCTGAGGCACAACGATGAATTGTTTCTCTTGGTGTAAACACTTCTCAGAATTGTTTTCTTTGTTTACACTGGTAAAAATTTTAAAGCCCCTGATTCAGCACTGATAAGCATTTTGAAATGTCAGCCTGCTGGTTTTGTTTTGGTGAACAATTTCTGTAGCCTTTGATGGCAGGGAGAGGACACTAGGAGCTACCTTTGAACCACACCCATGGGTCCGAAGGCAGTGTTTCCCTGCCACACCATGCCACATGATCAGAGGAGTCTGAAAATTCTGCAATCAAAAATCTTAACTCCAAGCTGATTCTCCCCAAACCTTTTACCAAAAGCTCTTGCCAATGTATTTTCTTGTAGGGATGTTAATAAAATACATTTGAACTTGAATGACAGCACACTGTAGTTCAGAGTGTTAGCAAACAAGTTGCTTTTCCTGATTAACTGAATTATTTTTGCAAATTCAATGTGTAGCATGTAATCACAGATGTCATGAACTCTGCCTCACAAAGCAAATTGCCTAGCACAGTTTCATGTAGTAAACAGCCAAATGCTTCAGAGCTGCACAGTCTTTGTCTCATTCATTCATGTTTGACTTTGCAGGGTATGCTGGTCTATTAAACTGAGGGAGTACACAACAAATGAACTCTAGTCTGCACTGCAGTGGGTACTGCATTTGTCAGAATTAACATTCATTTACAGCTACTACTGGCTGCAACAGCTTAGAAACCTTACAGCGCATGACTGACAGGCTTTATCTGTCTGGCAGGGAGGTGAAAAAAGATACAGAAGCAAGCAGCTCTGTTCATAGAGGGCAATAATATAGGTGTGAAATAATTCTACCAAGGAGAAAACAAAATTTTACACGTCCACTTTGTAATTGCTCAAAGAAATTCTTATTTCTCACAGTTTGCCAATGGCTGAGATAGAAACTGACCTACCAATAACAGTGAAGAATAACCATAAGTAGATTGTTAATATTTGATTAAAAGAAGTTAAGATGCTATTTACAGACATTAAAGCCATTCTTAAAGGAAACAGTACTGCATGGTCCCAACCCCTGGTCATTACTACCGTTAGCATAACACCATTTTGTAAGACAAGCCGCCATTCTCTGGGACCAAGCAGGTCATGTATTCATTCCTTTTCCCTCATTATCAGGCCCTGAAGGTCCTGTACATCAAAAAGAGAAAACAAGCAGATTCCTTCTTCCCCTCCCTGCTGGCCTCAAGGTTCCTGGGCACCAGGCCAGCGACTCCCTTCTGTGCCAGCCTTGAAAGTCCCAGGCACCCGGCCAGCCCAGTGGTGTTGATGACCCCACTGCAGAACACGGGAACCTAACGGCACCCAGAGCCCTGTCTGTAAAACCAAGCAGTTACCAGTCCTAAGGGGGAACCTGGACCAGAACCGCTGCTGGGCAGTGAGACCGGGACCCACGGTGGCCAGGGACGCCTCTGCCACCGCCCGCTTCCTCCGAGGACTGAGGGAGTCACTCGTGTTCTTTTATATGACTTTTGAGTCTAGATTATGACTGTTGCATTGACACAGCAAACCATGTGTTAAGATCCGACCTGATCTTCAGAGGGTCCAGGTGATTAAAAATCTAAGTGATTAGAAATTTGAAGTTATGTTGTATTATAAATTCTATATTATGCTACTTATAAATTGTATTACTTTGATTCTGCTTGGAGAAATCCTATGCCATTATAATAATAAATTCTGTGCTATACTAATCATAATATCCTCTTAAGAAAAACAACTTTCATTAAGAAAAACAACTTTCATTCTAACTACAACTTGATGCTGCCATCATTCTGCCAAGGATCCCTAAAGAAACCCTGCCTGTCCCCTCGGTGTTGGGTGACAGAAACATCACTTTAAATCCATACACTTCCATCCAGACACAATTCAGTCAAGTGAGGAGTTAATCACGTACAATGCCAGCATTACTATTTGCATGTAAATCTGATAAGCACTTCTTAATACTCTTCCCTGTCTGTTCTGGTTCTCCCTGGGGCTGCTACTAGTTCCACTCTGTTACCTTCTTTGTTCATCTGTCTTGTACTTTGAATCTCCCACTTGTATTCCGGAGACAGTTAAAGAAAGCAGCAGCCTCCTGCCAGACCTTCCAAGGGTAGCGCCTCATCTCCCTTCAGTCTCCTGTGGGTTCTTCCTTCATGTGGAAAAAAAAAAATCTATATATATAGATAGCTAGATATGTCTATCAGTATCCTACAGCTCCTCATGCTACACAGGGAGCTGATGCCCACAGCATAGAGCCAAGGGATGGAAGATAGGGCCTCCGCTCTCCACCTTTGCCAAGATCCATGCAAGGTGATCACAGCTCCCCACTGTAGCATCAGAGGTGAACTGTCCTAAGGCCAGAGGACAAGCAGGGTTTACCCCACGGCGCTCTTTTTCAGAGAATTCAGCAGTTGGTATCCCAATGGTATTCCTGCAGAAAGAAATACTATTACTCAACTCCAAGGAGATGGAAATCAGCCACTGAACCTTATTCTTACTTGGATGAGAAACAACAGACAAACTTCTACTTATGGCATGCACCAATTTGGGGGTTCCAAAGCTGTTTTACTGTGCCTTGGTCCTACATTCTTCCAGTAACCTTTAAGCAAACTTGAAACTCACTTCTTTAAACCCTGATGATGCTACCTAACTCACAGCCTGAAGAGACAGCTGTAAACTAAGGCCAGAATTACTACTGATTTTCCACAACTGTTTTATAACAGTACTTGGAATAAAAAGTGTCAGAAGTAGGACAACCATGAAAGTTTACCCTAATCCTAGGTAGCTTGTTCTGCGTAAGCAGTTCACATTAGCAGCTCTAGGTAATCCCTAGCATGAATCAGATGCAACTCCATGTTGTCATGAAACTGTAAAGGATAAGGGAGAGAAAAAAGAGAAGGACTGTATTTACTGGGATGATAGGCTCAAATCGGTTCTGCATTTTTCACTAGGAAGCTTATTGTTAGGAGCATTCCAGCAGAGTTTTTCCTGAACATTGTGGAGCAGACTTTTTTTTCCTTTACAACAGCAATATAAATCACTGGAGTGCAGACACAGCCCATCACTAGAAGGATCATCATTAGTATTGTTATAGCAGTTCGCTTGCAAGCACCTCCTGCTGTGCAGCACATAACACTTTCAGGAAGTGCACTGCTCTGTCTGGCAATGAATGTGTAACTGGGTGAATTAGGAATCCACTCACTTGGAACTTTAAAAGATCAAAGATATTGTTAGGGGTTAGTCCTAGGAATGACATCTGAATAGATCTTTCTGTTGAGGTTGATTTGTCACCAAATTAAACTAGCAACTCTCCAGGCATACTGGGCTGTAAAGCATGTCAGTCAATCTTCAGCAGATCAGTAGTGATGAAGCCAACCATGCACACAGAAATCAGCGGGGAACGTTGCAGAGCCCAACAGAAAGGGAGATGTAAACTGGGCACAGCAACAAGGTGTATTACAGCTGTGGGACTGCACTGTACAACTCATCCTTTTCCTGCCCGAAGAAACTCAAGTCATCTCTGAAGAAAAATCATGATCTGCATTGTGGGGAATACTGTTTTAGTTCATTACATACACCAACTGCATGTGCTCCTTTTTTCAGCACTGAAATCAAAACATGACAAATGCAGCCACATCATATGTTTTTGACAGCCCACAAGTTTTTCTAGCACATCAGCATTTCTATTTCATAAACAGAAAATACAGCTTACAGGACAGCATCATATTCACACAAATTCTAGTATGTATCACTTGCAAGTATTTCAGGAGGACCTGTCATACCATCCAATGGCTTGACTCAACCTTTCTCTATTATTGTCAGCCAGAGGACACGGTAACGCACAACCTGCAGGCAAGCTTGATGTGCCAGCACTCACCAGGCTTCTAGCACAGCTGAAAAATGGGCAAGCTCTGGCTAAACCCTATAAATCCCTGCACCCTGCATTTGTAGCCATTAGGCTAACGCTAGATTATCTTAAATGTTATAACCTAAAGGACTCAAAACACAGTTGCTTCTGAAAGTGCATCACAAAAAACGGCTTGCCTAGCTATTCTGCATCTGTGGCATAACATCTGTCACAAGTACATGGTAAGATCAAAGGCATAATGACATTGCCATAATCTCCAAAAAGGCTTTTGTATAGAAGCATTATGCTTTTCTGCTCATGTAAAACGTGAGGGTTTCAAGAAGATCCACAGCCTACCAGAAAATATACTGGTGCATCCTTGAAGGCTCAAGTCCCCCTTGGAATTTAACTTGCAGTCAGTCTGCTGACATAGTTTGCCTGTCAAATATACTGTATTTCCTGACGAAAGCAGACAGCTACAGAGGTGGAACATAATTGAAGAAGCAAAAGTAAAACCAATTCCAGGTTTTGAAACAAATAATATTGCTTAATTTTCAAGGTACAAATAATTAAAATAGGACAATACTAAAATATGAGCAACAAATGTAATGGGAGAGAGGATCTATTGTACAAATGTGAGAGGGCTGACCCACTAAAGCAGAATGATAATCCATCTAGTCTACAGTTCCTGATGGAGGTCAGCCTAGACACCAGTGTATACGTGTACAAGGTCACATCTAAGCAAGTCTGAATTTTGTATGCTGGTGGAAGAAGATGACTCAGTGAATCCTGAGACCTGTAGGCTACTCCAGCTGCTATGAACAGTAAAAAACACACCAAAAAAAATCTTAAAGATTATCACCCCCGGGTAGGAATTACTGGAGCATGAAATGCTGCAGACGTATATGGGGATTGTTTATCCAAATGCTGTGCCCAACATATGCTAAAGGCAAACCCCCAGCTGCATAAGCTGGCTATGCTGGTTTCATGTTATTTAGAGACTTCCCTAAACCAGAAAGAACTGTACCATCTCCTGATTCCTAACACTAAGTGGTACAAAGCAGCCAGGAGGGAAATAAATGAATTTTCACATTAACTCCTGCCTGCTGCTTTGGACACCAGCTGTCCCAGGGACAAAAACTTGTAACAGACACCTCAAATCAATGAGCCTGCCACTCTGCTGCCAGAACAGTTCCAATTTTTTCACTTAGCCTCTTTTTTAGTTTAGGTATGAATCCTTCAAACACTCATGTTCACATTACCTTTACAGGATCAGGAGCCTTGAGGCAGTAGCTCTTTCTCGCCATATGTTTACATAAGACTCACACCTGATGGGGGCAGATGAATCCCGCAACTGTAACACAACAAAATGCGAGTTGACTGAACTGTTTAGGTGAAACCAAACAATGTTGGAAATCAGCACAAACATAGAAGTCCTTAAAATGTAGCTGATCACAATAAATATTGTAAAAATGTTTCCTACCCACTCAAGTCTGCTCACTATGTACAACAGCCACCTTGCCCATGTAAACCGTTCTAGTGAGGCATTACTGCTTTTAACTCCTGCTACCCCTACAGAAGCAGTAATACTGAAAAGACAGGATCTTAATCACCACATGCATTGCCAACACCATTCTACTGTGACTACCAGTTACACTCAACAGGTGTGTAATGACACAGATGCCAATGTCAAACACTAACATCACAGATCTAGCATAGATTTTGGCCCACACAACCATCTTTACATTACCTTTGTCCTGCACAGTCAAAAGTTAAGAGTGCACGAAGCCCTCCTGGCTCTCAGCTGGGTCCTTAAAGGTGGCAGTCTTACTTATGCATAGTTATTAGGAACTAATTGCAAAACAGCAGCCCACAGAATGCTGCTGCTGAGAGAAGATCCAACCTTCAAGCCATACTCTGTTACCTCTGCAATTGCCTGATGCAGCTGCTAGAAATAATAGGAAAGTATAGACAGACTAGCCACAGTGCCTGGAGCTGTGGCTTAAACCCAGAATTCCTCCTGTTTCAATAGCTACTTCCAACACCTTCAAATCTTGCTTAATCTTATTTCAACACTTTAAACCCAGCAATAATAAGCAGGTGCAAGCATTTGCCACAAGTTATATGTTGGTTGTGAAGCAGGAGACTGCTCAGATGTATGTGTCTGAAATTTGAGATTCCAGCACAAGCCCACTACACATGAACAATTCAGCAACAGCTCCACAAACAACTGTAGAAGTCTACAAAGAAAGCAGGACCTGATCAGCTCAACTTCAGGTGTCTTCAAAAACCAGGAGAGCAGGGTACAACCCACATCTACATTTTTCCAGTACCAAAAAAAAAAAAAACCACAAAACAAAACAACCCACCACCAAAACCCACTACTCATACTTAACAGAAACATAGAATAGGGATTTCAAGTGCAGCAGATGCTTCCACCACTATCTGCCAATATCCTGCATAGCACATCAAATCCCTGGCTGTGTAAGAAAAAAAGTGTTGCAAGTGTTGATTATTGTATATAAAAGCAAAAGCACTCATTGCATGATCAAACTGACCTTCAACCAGCCCAGGATCTGAACAGCAGTATTGATGTCCTAGAATTCTGCCTTCCACCTAAATAAGAAATAATAGATATATGCTATAGAAATGATTAGTGTTTATACCATTACAACACTAATTAACCTATGATTTGTTCAGATTCATTGGTAAAGGAAAAGGTTGGGCTGTAACTCATGCATAAAAATATTAATCCCTCCACTACACAAATGTTGTTGGAATGGCTTTTTCATTGCCAGGATACCTTCACTGTAACATAAAGGCAATACACAAGTTGTATCTGTTAAATATATTTCTCAAATAAAAAAAAAACCACAGATTATAGCAAGACAGTACAGTAACAGCATTACATAAGCCATCAGGGGTTCTGAGCAACCTGGTCTAGTTGAAGCTGTCCCTGCTCACTGCAGGGGGGTTGGACTAGATGACCTCTAAAGGTCCCTTCCAACCCAAATCATTCTATGATTCTGTGATTCTATGATTCTTCCTATTCCATAACATTATCCTCTAACAATAATCCATGCATGAAGTGAAGGTGGAATATTAACAGAGCAATGGAAGACTTTCATGATGAGACCACAAGTAGCTTCTGCTACCAAGAAACCACATCTTAAAGTTTATTAGAATGTACAGAAATAGTTACACTCCTGGCTCTCAGAGCTTTTAGATGCATCCACTTTTGCATAAAGATGCATCTTTATGGAGTTTGACTCACAGTCAAACTAATCATGATACCCCCTTGTGCTACAGACTGTTCGCCTTAGCTAAGTAAGCTTGGCTCAGCAGCACTGTCAGCTCATTTTCTGTAAAAAAGTGTTCCTTCCAAAGCCCAATCTCTGTTATAGGTCAGGATCTTTCAACTACCACATCCAATGGAAAAACATTTTCAGCAGCAATCACAAATTGCTGGATGTGGCTGAAACTGTAGATCTGAAAAGGAACAAAGGATAGCTTAGAAAAATCAGGAGCTACATATTTCTGTAAGCCCAAGACATGCTGAGTACTTGTTAATGTTTTAAAGTACTAGTTTTGAAATTTCTCTTCTTTACACATACCACCATCTTGCCAGTCACTTAAGGCTATAGCCTAGTCATCATCAACACAGATTTACCTGTAGGCTTTTCTACCTATGCTGAATATTAGTTCTCTGGTTCCATAACTTGTTTGAATCCATTCTCGCAAATAGGATGATCAACCAGCCTTCATGTTCTGGCTTCTCCGTCACTCACCCCACCTCCTTTGAAAGATGCCAACGTCCTGCACCCACATCCCACCACCTGTAACATTCACACACAAGCTTTTTTTCCTAGCCACTCTTCTGATCACATCTTGGTTTTCCTTTAATTCTTCCACCACCTCTGACAACAAATACAAGGTATTCTCTTAATTTCAAATGTCCTTTTGTACTTTACCTGTGACATTTAAGTTTTCAGCAGAGATACAGGAAACCACTTTAGGTTTTAGGGAAGATGCAATGTCTACATGACTTTCCACACACGACATTATTAGCACAACATTTCACAGAAGTGGGAACTACATGAACTTCCCACAAACCCCCAGGAAACCAACGTAATAAGATACGCAAGTATTGATTCGGTATTTGAGGTACTGAGCTGTGAACATTTTAAGCCAACTCAATTGATCTTCCTTGGTCACGTAATTAGTAGTGCATATTTTACATGAGAATTCTCATTGGGAACATTTCTTAAGAGACACAACCTCAAAATCACAATACTTCCAAAAAAAGAAAATCCAATCTGTAATAACTCAAGATGCCTTCTAGAGCTTTAAAAATAATGTTATTGTAAAACCACAGTAGGGTGCTTTTTATTTTTATATATGCACACACACTACATTAATAAAATACATAGTTTCACCATCTTCCACAAGGATTTTAATTGTTTTTTATTAGAATATACTAATTTTAAAGCAGAGCAAAGCCCTTAAAGCATGAGATTAACAATTACAAAGATATTTCTAAAAATCTGTTGCAAAAAATGATGAAAAAATTCTCACTAGTACCCACTACTCCATTGAAGTCAAGCTGTAACAAAGCTTGGTGTGACAGAACAAGAATATTCCCTGAGCTTTTTAAAAATAAAAAGTTCAAACAAACCTTTGTTTCAATAGAAAAGCAGGCATCCGTTTTCATTTCTCCATTGTCCAATATACCTGGAATGGAGATATGAAGCCATTTTCCTTGAGCAAGACTACAGATGTGAATCTGTAATAGCATAATTACAGTGTGGCTACATAGAAGTTCAAGCTAATGAGAAACATCAACACAACTATTTTCAGTTTCTAGCAGTTAATGACAGACTAGGAAGACCATAACCAAACTTCTTACCATGAGAAAATAATAACAGCTTTGAGACCAGGACTGAGCATTTACATGTCAGACATGAAGACTACTATAAAATTCCAACAAGAGAACTACTTCCATTTAGAATCTGCTATAATCAAGAACATATTTTGATCCTCAGTCGCAGTCTGTGGATGCAAAGATAAGCCAGTATTTCCTGCTTGGGAGCATACCTGGCAGGTAGACTTCCACAGACATGTCATATGGCTGCTTATCACGGGATTAGCATTATTTTGCATTTCAAATATACTGTTTTAGCAAGGATATTATTTTTTAAGCCCCAGGTAAGTCTGTTAGTGGGGAAAAGGCTAACAATACCTAGA
>VZTV01080726.1:0-14328 GCA_013400875.1 Anhinga rufa
AGAGATTAGTTGAGCATCATTCACATTTCTGCAGTGAACCCATACTTGCAGAGCAGGAATTTCAATTCTTTATGCTTGGCTAATCTTTAGCCAAACCTGCAATTAGGAAGGAAAAATAGGAAAAGAAAAGAGAAAATTTAATAGAATAAAAGTGTTGATTCCCAAGATGGAAACCATCACTTTTCATCGTCTTATCTGAATGCCATTTTAAAGTCTGAATAACAAAGTCTGTCCTGCTGAGAATATTTTGCTCCTCAAGGAATTGCAGAGGAATAGACACAAAAGGCATTAACACATCAGGGCTTATTTTCATACTCCCGATGCTACAGCAGCTGGTACAGAGAGACAGATAATATTTTGATGGAGAGATGTCTACAGAGTCAAGAAAAAGCCCAGAAAGGTGTGTGAAGGGCTCAATAATATAGCAATGTAGCATCCCCTAGCCAGTATGTAGTTCCTTAGAGATCATACATAGCTGACAAAAGTTATACCAGCTTTATCTATTCTGAGCTAAGGCTGAGGTAGAATCTGAGGATCAGCTGCTGGCTTTTTGGATGGCCACTTTTTTGTTCCTAGCAAAAATCAGATGCATCAGAAAACATACCCTCTTGCAAAATCAAGAAAGAAATTATTTAAAAACAGCACCACTGAAATAAAACATTAGGAAGTTTTTGAAGTTTATGTTCATGCATCTTGTAGGCAAAAAAACCCAAACAACCCAACACCTGCTTTCTGTAGATTAAAATATTGATGAAATAATCAGTAAAATTCAGTAATATAACTGATCTATGCAGTGTATGATCTTTTACTGCACTGCTATGTTAATGGAAACTGCAATATTGATATTTGTGATGGTAACATAATTCCAAATTTTGGACTTTATTCTCTTCCAGAGAATAAAGTCCAAAATTCTTCTTTATTCTCTCCCAGAGAATAAAGTCCAAAATTCTTCTTTATTCTCAAGACTCTGATGCAGCGTCCAGCATTTCCACCAGCTTCCTCTGTGACATCGTGCACATCACTTTATTCTTCCAGGCTTTCTTTATCTATGAGAGTCATTATTCCTTTCTCTTGCCATCTATTGTTTTACAAGGACTAATCATTGCTTCAGCAGAAAGCTTAACATTATGCCTAAAATATTCTATTTCCAAAGTCTAATGAAGCTACTTAGTACATGGCTACAGTATCTAAAACAGCCACAGAAAATCACCAAAGATATCCACACACTTGCTCTGATGTCACTCTGAACCAACCAAAGACAATGCAATGTGAACAGTAGGAACCCCAAGAAAAAATACCTTAATTCAAGAAAAAGGTATATTAGATCAGGCTTAGCACCATGTAAACACAGTATTGCAGTTAGCCTGAAATACATACCATGGAGCAATCCTCTCGACATACCCCAGGCTGTCATCTGTCCCTGATCTTCATTTGTCGCATTCAGTTGTACCTTGCTCCGAATAGCATATAGCCTACAGCAGGCAGGGCTAGACGTCTGCTGAGTTGCCCCAGCTTTCTCAATGATGCTAGATCCCTGCCTCCATTGACATTTTTTGCCAGTAGTGAATACAAAAGACTTTGTCACAAAGAAATAAGTGGCAGAAAAGCCCGTTCTAGACTGATACATATTTGAAGTCATGTATGACTGACAGCAAAGTCATTAAGCAAATACTATGCTAAATCCCAAACAGCTCTAACCACAGACTCAAAGAATAATTTAGGCTGGGAGGGACCTTAAGTGGCCACCTAGTCCAATCCCCAGTTCAAAGCAGGTCCAATTAGATCAGATTTCTCAGGGCCTTGTCCAGAGACATGAACACCTCCAAGGATGGAGATTCCCTCACCTCTTCTGGCAACTTGTGTTTGATCACCCTCATCCTGAAAAAGTTTTTCCTAGCACCCAGTCAGAATTTTCCATGTTCCAGCTGATGCACACTGTCTCTCATCCTTTCATTGGGTGCCTCCAAGAAGAGTTGGATTCCATCTTATGAGTATCCTGCAAGCAGCAAGATCTCCCTCTGTCTTCTCTTCTCCAGGCTACAGTTCCTTCAGCCTTATTCATATGTCTCGTGTCAGGACCCTGACTATCCTGGCAGCCCTTCTGCCTTTACAAACAGTGACATGGTTCACTTTTCCTTGCGTATTTAGTCTTTCAAAGCTTTGTCAAGGGTGTCCGTACTGGGGCAACAAATAACTTCTCTTGGAAGTGAAAAATTCTAACTCTCCTTACTCAGGCACCAAACCCAGACCTCCAGGAGGAGACTGGTCCTAGTGTCATAAGGTGTTAAAATGAATTGCCAGTAACTTGAATATTTTCTCTTCTATTAAAAAAAGCAGCTCTCCCTTATTATAATTTTTAATGTAGATTATAATTTTTAGTGTAGACATTTGATTTTTTTTTTAAATGAAAACTATCATGACAGAAATTTTCCTTTCCAGCATGGAATAGAAATTAAATATTCACAAAACGAGCTGATTTTTTTCCCTTTGATCAATCCACCTTGAAACATGTTCTACATTACTTATCATTGGCAATGAATGCATTATGGCCTAGAATATTGTCACGTTTCTCACAGAAACTTCTTTGCACCCGTGGACCCATGCCCAGTTTTAAATTGTCTAGCATCCCAATTACAAGGGTACCAAGTACTGCAATCAAGGAGATTCTGCTATGCAGTTTAATCATTTAAAGCTGGGCTGGCTTCCATGACTGTAGTTAGTTTCCGTAAGTCCTGTGACAGTGCCAGAAACATATGTCATGGGATAAGTTCTGGATACGGAACGATTTTCTTAGGGACATTTCTTAAACCACTATTTCATGTTTTATTGCTAATGCCACATACTGAGTCAGCCACAATTAACCCTGCAAACCCCCTCTGCAAGCAAGGACAGAAAGTAAGTTATCCATTCTCATTAATTCATTAAGCATTAATGAATTATTTTATCTACATTGCCCTCTGATCTCACCAAGGTGCTAAATGAGCAACTTCTCATCTGCTTAATTACCTTCTGATCCACTTTTTCCCCAAAGAAATAATTTGAAGATCTCCACTTCTTCCTTGCAAACATGGAGTCTCCCATACCCCACTTGCTTTCAAGACCCATTCCACAGCACAAATCTGAACTATGTCTCCACCTAGCAGAGGCAAGGGCAAAACCCAGCAGCACAATTTCACCAAGCAGAGTCTCAAAGGAGGCTGGCTGGAGAAAATGGTCCTTTGACTAAGAGACATCTATAGGGAGAAATGAGAAAGAAAAGCTATAGCAGCGTGGCATGAGAAAAGACCTTTTCTAGTTTTCAGTATAAGATAATTTGGCAGCCTTCTCTCACCTTGGAATAAGGGTTAGAAAATGCCTTTAGGATTGGCATAGGTTTTGTGTAACAAGGTAATAAAATAAAGTTCACACCTTGATTCTCATCCAGCACTACAGTGCATGGTCTATTAGTTTAGATGCTCTAGAGGTGTATTAACAACCTTTCAAAGATCTTAAGGCTGACTGTATCTCCTCTTCTGAAAAGCTGCAGGGTTTTCAGTCTCTGTGTGGGAAATCTTACTCAAAACAACATATCTGCAAGGATCAGGTGAATCAAGTAACAGTTATTCTGCCGGCATTTGCCAGTCCACACCATGCCAAAGCATGTCTTGTGCTTGAACATAAATGACTGGCAACAGCCTGGAACCACAGCACTACAGGGTAAGGATGGACACACATGCTCAAGTCCAGTCTGAATGAGGAGATAAAAACAGTTCCTGATCTACTTGTGCACAGGCATTAGTATCTGTAGCTGCTACAGGATAGCCCTGAGTGGAACATTTATGCCAAACAATGCAATATCAATAAACATCACATGTACTGAGACCAAACTATACCTGGAATGAGGATGTCAACTTACTGCAGTTGGTGCATCTGCCTCTTTGTAGCAGTGATGAATTCAAAAGAAAAAAAAAAATCTGTAGTATTTCCAGATATATTGCTGCTATGCATGGAGCTCGGACACTTCCAGGAGCATCACTTGGACCCTTACTGCCCGGCAGCAGCTGCCTTGGTTCCTCACATCCTCTTGCCTTCTGTGCATTTTATTCCCCTGAGCAGACAAGAAGCAGAGGCAGGTGCACCACTGTCCGTTCTGGTGCTAGCACCTGAGGCAAAAGTATCCAACAGGGTGTATTTGCTGTTCTCTCTTTCCTCAGGCAGGCCACTGGGGTCATGGCCTCCTTCCATGGCACTGTTATGACTGCTAAGGGAAAACAGAGGGTTGAAAGAGGATCTTGCTTGTCAGTTCAATTTCTCCTTTTGCACCATGTGAGAAAGATGAAGTGTGATACTGCAGTGTCACTGTTCCCTGCATATAATCTGGATGCTGATTTTTAAAGTAACATTTTTAAGGAAGGAGAAACCATGGAAGTTCCCCACAGCCCTGAGACAACATTCAGAAAAGGAGAAGCCAAGCCTTTTGTTTCTCTAAACAGCTGATTCACAGCCTCTTGCATTAATTCTCTGCATTTTGGGGTAAGCTGCTAGGCTTAGCAATACCTCGTCTCTGCTTGCAGTTACCTGTTCTCTTGCTATCTTTTTCATGTGCAATGACAACTTTTAATGCATCCACTATGGTCCTAGGAAAAGGGAAACAGTTGTTCCTGCACTTGGCATTTCCTGCAGGGAAAAGGAGTCAGAGTGAAGCTGGGAATGTGGGTCTTAGGTGACCAGGACTAGCACTAACTGCAGAGTGAGAAGAGAACCATTAATGGGGAGAGAAGAAAGGAGACCAGGAACAATTGTGGTCCCAGTTCCATTTCCTGAAGTGCTCAATGGTACTACCATCACAAGTTGCAACAGAAGGGACATCAAGACACATCTCCCTAAGATATGTCCTTGGCAGCAGCACTAGTTTCGAGAGCAGCAGAACTAAGAAAGCCAAGTCTCCTATGTATGTGTGGCTCATGCCTGAATTTCCTTATGTGTAAAAGTGAAAGCCCCAGTCAGTGCTTTCTCCATGGATGGAGCATTTTAAAATGCTGACTGCATGTGGCTTCTGCTCCTCAAATGCTTAATTAGGGTCAGATCACTGTTCTTCTCTATTGGGTCTCTTCCCTACCCAAATACTTATCTATTGGGTCTCTATTTCTACCCTGTACAAATACAGCTGGATTCAAATTCTTGCAACAGAATCAATAGTTATTAAGAGGAAGATGTATAACAAACAAAATATGTCTGCTTAAGGTCCATTTGCTCAGGAAACCAGTGTCAACAAATCAAAAGGAAAAAGCTCTCTGTGCAGACTACAGACACTCCCATCTTCCAATTAGTTAATGATCACCGAGTTCCACAAAATCCCTTTCAGACATTCCTATGTATGATTTTCATTTTGCAGGTGGGAAACTGAGGCAGCAAATATCTTCCCAAAGCCAGATAATACCATTTACTGTCATAGATAAAAGGTGGAAATTGCTTGCTCCAAACCTGTTGTAAAATAGTTACCATGAGTTTTTTCTCTACTGTTCTGCCAACACCACTCAAGGATACAAAACACTAACCATTGCAGAGGACCATTAAGGTCACCACTAATCAAAGTCACTTGGCATTTTCGTACATGTGGAAGATTTTAGGAGGCCACATCTTCTGTTAGATCTAATGAGAAGCAGAGGCCAGACAATAACTGAGTTTACTGAAGAAAATATTCTGAGACTGTTTTCAGAGCTGACATTCTACTGCTATAACAGGGTCATCTAAAAAGGTGCTTCCCACTACCAGTACATTATCTCAAGCTTTGAGTTTTCTCTAGACTTCACTGATTCCCTTAAAAAAAAATAAT
This sequence comes from Anhinga rufa, assembly GCA_013400875.1. Classification (NCBI taxonomy): domain Eukaryota; kingdom Metazoa; phylum Chordata; class Aves; order Suliformes; family Anhingidae; genus Anhinga; species Anhinga rufa. Next base: position 5,816 of record VZTV01080726.1, read on the forward strand.
AAAAATTTTAAGCTCTCTTCTCCCTGACATCTGCCTCTTAGCTTCTCTTTTACTCTGTTATTGATCTTACAGTGTTTTCTGGCAAGACACATTGTATCACATTTGACACTACTGCCTTCTGTAAGTTATACTATTCAGTATTACTAAATTGTGTAGAGCTCACACCAAACAGAAACACTCTGCAGGGTAATACAGCAGCATGCTCCTGGTCTCAGCAAGATTTCCTTGTGCTTCTTGTGAGCCATGTAAGTGAATACTGTCAGTGAGCAATATAGGACACACAAATAATTCAGCCTGCATTTGCAGACACATGCATGTGTAGAATACGTATATTCAAGAAGTCCTTCAGCAGGTCATTCACATTTAAGATGACAGTGGAAATAGAAATTAGAATCTGTTTCATTAAGGATCTGAAATTATTTTGCTGCATTGCAAAGCATTGCTTTTTGTCCCACACATTGTTGTGCTGGGCAGAATTTTTACTGAAGAAAATATCTTTTAAAACAGACAACTTAAAGTTTTGGAAGTCTGCTTCAGAGCTCCCCATGGCTTCATGCATTTATTCACTCAAGTGCTGCAGGCCAAATGCCTTGTCTCCTTCCAAAGGAATTCAATAGGAGCTTTGGTTTACATGACACAGGCAATCAGCTCATCACATAATTCATAATTCCCAGCAACAGTGTGGCCTGCAGGCCTTCCCTGTGCCAGTGAACAATGCAGCCATCAAACCTGCTAATCGGGCAAGCTTCCAACAGGCTTCACACTCTGCAGAACCCTAAGAGCACCAGCAGCACCTTCTGCATTGTCAAATCCCTCTCTCATAACACACAGTGACTGGAAAAGTGCAGGATCCACACAGAAGGGCCACAGCATGTAGGGTGTCTTGGCCTTTTTGACCCGCTGTCTTGCTGGATATCGGTTACACAGCAAAGTCCTTCCACACCAAACGTGAATCCCCTGGGACACCTTCATGACAAGTGAATAGGTAGGTATAGCTACTCTAGCATTTCCACCTAAGTTGCAGGCATAAAGGAAGGAGAGGAGAGAGGCTAGTCAGATACATTGCTGGTGTGCAATGGAAAGAGGTCTGGTGGGGTAGAAAAAAACCAATCTGACAGCACCGCGCACACAATTTAATTCTCTACGTTTCTGCCTCCAGCATGGCTAATATCAGACAGGAAGGTAAAATCAGCTGTCCTAACCTGTCATCCCAACCACCTCCAGCATTGGGTCAGATCACACTCTGGGCTTCCTCCCTGGATAATACCTCTTGTCTCCTTGCGACCATTTGTCTCCTGACCCATACTCCCATAAGCTACATCACCTTTCTTATCCTGTAGCTTTCTGTCTGTGCTGTGACATAGTATACACTATCCTCACATGCAACAAAAAGACAATCTCTGCCAAGGGCAAGGGAGACTGATAGTTCCCTTTAGGAAAAATCTGCATTACCACATGTTAATATCGCTTCAGGTGAGGTCAAAGGCAAATATTTTACCTTTGAAGCAGAAGACATGTGGGTGTTCTGTGGTGCTTTCCTCATTGGGCAAGTACATTGTAAAGATTCAGACCAGTAGCTACAGAACATCTGTCTATTATCCCAGGTAGTATCTGAGAAGAGATTTTACCCATGGTGGTGTCCATTGAGGAGTATGAGACAGAGCCAGATGGACAGAAGGAGGAAAAGGAAATAGGGATCTCTCTCCTGTGGTGTCTTATGTGCTTTCTGCTTACCACTTGTGACCATAGATATCTCTACTCTTGACTGCTTTCAAACAAGAAGGCTCTGCCAGAGCTACTCTGACAGTTTGCTTGCTGCCTCATAGCTGCAGATATATATTACAGAGGCAGCAAGCAGAGGAGCAGTTAGCCTAAGGGAAACAGATACAACAAAAGGCAGAAGAGGATGCTGTTGGTAAGTGGCAGGAAAAAAGAAACAAATTGTCCTAACCAAAATCATCAAGTGAAAGAGAGAAAGGGTGCTAAAACACAGCAGAAAGAGAAGACAGGGACTGAAAAAAACTGTTCTCTAGTTAACACAGTGGCATGTTCCTATCAGGAAGGATGCTCTGAGACCTAAGGCACTGAACTAAGAATCAAGATATGTGGGTTCAGCTTCCAACTCTGCCAGGATTCCCGTCTGATCTGACTGGAGCTGCCCATCTCCCTGCCTTCAGTTCTGCCACTGCAGAATATCCTCCCTTCCACAGTACTGCTCTTTTAATGGAGACCATTTTGCAGAACTGTCTCTGAACATGCAAGGGCTGACTCTCCCCAGTGGTAGCAGCTGTGCCAGTGCTGCCAGAGAGGAGCAGCAGCAGGAGGCTGCAGGCCATGCTCACTGCTTGCTGCCAGCACTCGTGTAGGCATGTCCTCCAGGCCAGCTGTGGGCCAGCACAGCTGTGGCTCTCCAGTGGAAAAGCTCAGGTCTACCACAACCTCTGAGGTTAACTCTAGGGCCCATATTCTTGCTGTTTGGAAGGGCTTTGAACTTCTTTTGTCTAATCAGAAGCCTCCAGCCACTCCATTGGACTGGGGCTGAGGTCTCATATCCACTGTGTGGCAGCTAAAACAACCTAAAAGATGACATAGATCCCAGAATGGTCTTGTCCCTTGATAGCTGTTTGCTGCAATCCAAGCTGAAGCTGTCTATGCACACAGACCTTCATGTGCCTCGGCCTTTCACCATCTTTCAGGGCCTCTCAGATAGCAGTCACTGCACATGCAAGTGGTTTGTTATTTACAACTAACCCATAGCCAGAAATGGAGGCAATACATTGCTGCACAGCAAAGCAGCCAAAGGATGCGTGTTTTCTGATCAAATAAATAAATTGGTATGTGGACATAGCTCAAAAGCTTATTCTGAAGCCTTTAGCACATGTTTTTTTTTCCCCCTGGTCATACTTATTAGTAAAATCTGTAGGCATTGCCCCCCCCCAAAAAAGGTACCAAAGCCAAAATGTCATCTTGTTTCATCTTCGACAAGAAAAGTCACTTGCCAACAAGCCAAAGCACGGTTTTTCTGCAAGGCCCAGACCTGTTCAGCAGGCACAGCCCGACCAGAACCAACCTAGCTAGCTCCCTCAGCCTGCCATCATGCATCCACTAACCATCTTCATGGCCATCTATCTACCAGACTCCTTCCAATTTCTTAAAGTACCAGAGTGCCCAGAACTGGACATGTAATTCCAGATGCAGTTTCACAATCTCACAAGCTCTAAATAGCAGAGAATAATCACTTCCTTTGACTTGCTGGCTGTGCTCTAGAAAGATGTTACCTGCCTTTACTTTCAACCCACAAGATGTCTAAAATCATGTCTCAAAACTTGCCAGTATCCACCAAATCTTGCACAAGTGGTAGCTGGGAGTAATACTACTATCCATTAAGGCTGCCTCCTACTTCTTCCATTATATATATTTTCTTTTTTTTTTCAGTTGGTTACTGTTTGGCAGCACTTGGGATAGTTTCCCCTGTCAATATCTGTCTCAGGCTGAACCTTTGTGGAAAATTTCAGTCAAAATGATTCAGCCATTTCTCACATAAAGAGAAATACATTATTCCAACCAATCTGAAAAATTTTGACAGGGTCTGTTTTGGGTCAAAAAAAAACTTTTTCCTATCCTTGTGAAAGACTGCCAAAGTCTGGGTGAGTTACAAGCCTTCAAAATGTCACAGTTCATATACGCTCAGATAAAACCCAGCAAGCAAAATCTCTGAGGGTTCTGTCTGAACTGGACACGCTTAATTTTCTTGCAAAGCTTAGCACTCCCCAGACCGCCCAAGTACAGACCAGCTGGATACGGCTGCTATGGAGACCCACGTAGTAGCAGCTTCAGGTGAGGGTGGGTTTGAGGCATTGCTCTGGCAGAGACTGGATTTTGAGCAAATCACTTGGGGAGACCTCTCCTTCTAAGTTAAAAAAAAAAAAAAAGCCATGAACTCAGCAGGAGTTGTGTGAGACAAAGTTTGCAAGTTAGAGATGATAGGACAAAAGATAGTTAAGGAAAGTTAAATATGGTTAAGAAAAGTTTATTTTTATTAGACAAACCTATGAAATTCCTTAGTTGCATTCTGACAGATGTAGCTTATTGTCAGACTTGGCTGGTAGCAAATTCTGCTGTATCTTTTTGGTAAACAACTATCTGTTCAGACTGCTTATAGCAGCAAGAGACAAGCTCGGCTTCTATTGGAAACATAAAATGTTTATCCACCACCTGCTAGGAAGGCTTTTGTTACTTGAAATTTGTCTTTTGAGCTCTCTGGAAAGCAAGTATGTATTCTAAATGTATTTTCAAATAATGAAGTGGTTTTGATGTCTTAAAACATGTTTTCTTCAAAATAAATAACAGGCTTTATCACTTGAATTGACTTTTAAATGCTTATAAAAAGGTTCAAGATGGAAAACCCTAGAGATAATAAGTTTCTCAGTTCCCAGAGAGCCAGACTGTAAATCCCTTACCGCCAATGGCAAACAGCTACTCACATGCATAACCCTGTGAACACCGGTGTGAGCAATTCTTCACTGACAGGAATTAAGCCTTCATATTGCTAGCTCAGTATGGCACCAAATAGTCATCATCAGAGGATGTTTTCCCCATGACATTCTTCAAAATGTGCAGCAAACATCAATCTGGAAGGATCTCTTATAGGGGAAAAAAAAAAAATCACCAGAAGCCACCGTTTACTAGAGCAAAAGTTAGGTGCTCTTTTGATGGAAAAGCATTTTTTCAATTCCAGGCTGCACTGGGAATTTTGTTTTACAGAAAACTGGAACCAAACACTTCACACTATACAGGCAACATAAAACAGTCAACAGCAAGAAGTGCTGGTCAGTCTTGACTTGGGTGAAGGTGAGCCAGGCGGCATGGGAACAGGGCACGCCAAGCCATCTGCGCCAGACCCTGTCAGCTATTGCTGGAAGCCTGGCAGCAAAGAATCTGAAAGATAAATAATAGCATACCAGTAAGCATTTATCAACAACAGCACCATTAAGACACTGGAAAGGGACTTTTTTAAAGAGATCTTCATCGGCTCTAGCAGAATTCTCCCCTGCATACTGGCAGCACTATTAAAAAGAATAGATTTGTGGATTTTAGAGCCAGAGGAGAACATTGCTAGCAATTTTGTCTGACCTAAATATACAAAATCACATCCAAATAAAATACTTTAAAAATAATGCCATTAAGGTCGCATAATCCAGCATTCAAAAGTCTCAAAATGGCAGTATTAAGGTTGCCTGCATGACCTTAATTCAGCAACCCTTAATTCAGCCTCCCTCTGTGTCGCATTATGTGACTGCAGAGAATGGACAAGACTCCTTAAATAGGTAGCTAATCAGCTTCTACTTTTACCCTTGCTCAACTTGTATCTCAGAACAGCAGCTAATACATACCACATAAACCCAGTACCAGAACTGCCTGTCATTTTACAGGTCATTACAGGCCCAGAGCCATGCTCTCAGTGACCCCAGGCTGCAGCACTCACAAGGGATTCAGAAAGAGTATCTCAAGGCCAAGACTTGAAGAAATGGGAAAGACACAGGCCAGATATTCAGAGCCCTTTTGAAACCTGACTGCCATTTTAAAAGGCTAAGTCCAAAACCTAGAACCTCTGCATCATCACTTTTAACCTGTTGTGCCTGCAACCCTTTACTAGTAAAAAACCCTCCTGCTTCTAGAGGTACGCAAAAGATCTTGTGCCCAGGCAACACGATGTTTCTCAGCAGCAATCTCATAACTACACTCGAAAAGAAATCCCATACTTTCTCTTTTCTGACCTCTGTGGTCCACTGTGGTAATATACTCATAAATAAGTACAAAGGCCAGAGGGAGAGGTGGTGTGCTTGCCCTCCCCTTTATCACACTCTTAAGCACACCGGTCAGAGCATCCACATCAGGCTGAAGAGCCCCATGTTTCAACATATACTTTCCCTAAATGGGTTTGTGCACATCTTTGGGGAACATTTTCACTCCATCAGATCAGCATTTTGTGAGCAGCCACACACACCAACAAGAGGACTGCCCACCACAACAGCTGGACACTTCGATATCACAGTGTTTTACGTGTCAGCACAATTACTTTTTGTTTCCACAGCATCCAACTCAACACAGACTGATATGTTCTTTCCTCAAGTACTTTCAGACACACATTTCAGATGGAACAAGGCAAATACTAAAGATAAAGGGATAAAGGGACTAAATACTAAAGATAAAGGGACTCCACTTTTGGATCATCTGGCATCCCTCAGTATAACCTAATCTGAACCTAGGAAGCAGAGGAGATCAAAGCTCATAAGAAGGACCTATGAGAGCTCACTTGTCTAGAAGGCAAGTAGTAAACTTCTAGTCCTTTAAGTCAGCTTAAAGGACTCAGCTTAAAATGATTCAAACATTTCACATATAAACTTAACTTGATACAGCCCTCCAAAGAATATATCCCTACTGCACAGCACAATGCCATTCAAAGACACCCAAGCTAGCAAGCCTGCAATTTGCAAACAGTAAAACAAGCAGCAAACACACACGAGAAATGCCAATTGCTGTTCTGGATGCAGGTGCTGGTAAAGCCAGCAAATCAAAGACTCTACATTTCCTAAGCTTGGAAGCTGTCAGAAAGCAGCATCCTTTCCCTCTTTCCAGTGCCCGTGGACCTAGACAAGCCAGAACAATTTGTTCAACCACAGGGAGAGCTACACCAGCGTTTTCACAAAGCCAAGAGATTTCCTGCTCTGCTGCCTGGTTTCTGACTGTATATTCATGCAACCTAATCCTCCAGCTGCTGTGCTGAGGAGGACAGGATCTATGAAGGCTTTGAAGACCCTGAGCAGGTAATTCCTGAGGTAATTCTGAAAGCAAAACAAAGTGACAGTCTGCTTCCTGATCCGTTTTTCTAGGAAAATTACGTTTTACGGCCAATTCTGTCCTTACACACTGACTCTAAAATTAACTTATTAGCTGACTCAACTCCATTTTGTGTGAAGGATTGAGAAGGATTGCCTCCAGCCCTTGTCCCTTTAACTTTAACTACCAAGTGTGTACCAGATTAAATTCAGAATGAAGTAGCCGGGTCAGGCAATCTACTTAAAGTTTAATGGAAGTTAATGATTCATTGATCAAACTCATTTATGTCTAATTAAAGCTTTCCTGCATTAAAAAATACAAGGGGGAAGTTTTATAATGTGCCTCGCTCCCCTTCTGCACATGACAGATTTGTTGCAGAACTGAATGGAAAATTCACAGCATCTGTCTTTCATGAGTACATGGTTTGGCAACAACACTGTAGATTTAAAGGTATAATTATTTTAGATGACTTCAACAAATAGATGGGGTTTACACAGTGCTGCCAAATACAATACCAATATCCAGCTGCACACAGCCAGATTGTAAACTAAGCTTGTATGCACCAGCACCAGCTCACAATGGTGAAGTTCAGGGACTGTAATAATAACCAGACTTGTGCATGGCTCTCAAGCATGAGCCTTGCTAGAATAAGGCAGCAGTGATGTTAAGCCTGAGATGTGTAGGAAAGCTTCCCATTGCGTGTGGATTCACTTCACGCGCTGCTTGCTCTTCAAATCTGGCAAAGCAGTCGAGCCATCCAAAGCACAGCAGAGATAATGTTCAGCATTCAAGCATAAAAGAGAGTGACAGACAACCCACTGCAACACCCAGGATTTATTCCTTCCTCCAATGACTGTCCCCTCTTATTAAGCACTTTCTAGACATAGTCTTGTATATAAATATGCAATCACACTACAATGCCCCTATTGAGGGGCTATCCACCAGAACATTACTTTTGGCACATTTATTCAAGACTGTATCATTAACCAGCAATACCATGACCTACTTACATATTTTTTCATTCTGTTGCATGGTTTTAAGTTTTATATCATTCATGTGAAGAGAGAAAAAAACACCAAAACTTCTTACAATCTCAGGCTGGTGGGGTACAGGAAGAGCTTTTTTTTTTCCCCTCCTCCATAATTTGAAATGATTGGTCCCTCACGTTAGATAGCATTATATAGTCTTTAAAATGATGCTTTTCAAACCTTTTTTTGATGTATAGATCCATAAAATGGCATAATGGCATAAATTAATCTGGAGAAACAAAATTAAATGTACTGTAATAATTTGCCTTCTTTGGCAATCTACAGTCCTATCACTCCTCAGGTGTCTACCAAAACCAGGACAAAAACAGCTGGCCTTGCATGTTGATGGATAGTTTAAATGGTTTTATGTTGGAGCAAGTAACAGGCTTTCATGTGGTAGAAGGATACTGCCTTCCCTCCCGCCCCACTATGTTACTCTAGTTGTATGGCATTTTGCAGATCTGTATGGATGTCTAATGATAACTTGTTGACCTATTCCTTCTGCTTCTTTCTCATTAAAGTCCCAGTGGAGTGCATATTTCACTGTCTTCAAAATTACATTTCTACTTTGTATTCTTGATTGTCCAGTATAATTGCCCTTTAAGTAACATGTATTTCTCACCCACTGTGAAGTTAGTGTGAACG
>VZTV01080728.1:0-23248 GCA_013400875.1 Anhinga rufa
GCGGGATGCAAGAGACTGCTAACAGGGGTCACTGCCCAGAGCAAAGCTCCACTGCTGCATGAGCGCAGTACTCTTTAATTCATGTTTCTTCCTTGCGTTGTGCCAATATACAGGGGTTTCTGGCTTTCCTTTTTGAATTTCAGGTAAAATGGAACAATTCTAACATTACATTGAGATCCCAACATAAATATATTTTCTTAAATGTTAACCTACACTATTTTGAAGAACACTACTGGTAAGCACACACTGTGTCCAGGTAACAGCTGTTCACTGGAGCTTGAATAGCATCTCTCTGCACATCTCGGGGGGTGTAATCCCCAAGTGTATGGGAAAAGTGGCTGTAGATGTTATCATACTGCCCTCAGTTTTGAATATATCCTCAGTCTCCAGCTCAGGATCTTCCCTGAGGATGGCTTTTACTGCAGCATCTCGCAATACTTCAGCTGCACACGCACACCAATGTTTACACAGTAAAGCCATCGTTGAATTGCTGAAGTGTGATCCAAGCTCAGCTCCAGTACTCGTCATGAGCAAGTGACCCCTGCAGCTTCAGAAAATAGATACCATCACCTTTTCCTGTGTCACTTAAAAAGAACGAGCCTGAAAGCAGCTGGTCCTGCTACGCAGTGCATGGGTATCAGTGAAATAATGCCAATGTTTGACAAAATCTAAAAGACTTGAAATAATCTGTAAAACTCAGAATATATTATTTTATAGCTCAATTTAAATTAGGTAAGAGCGAGCTGTGGTTTCACCTTCAATAGCAGCATATACCATACAGAAAATAAGACCAGTATGTCAGAATAGTTAAGCCCAGCTATCACATAAAATTCAAAGATGCTTACCTTTAACCCTTCTCACTTACTTTCAGCCACTTTAGGTAGGTACAAGGTGACCACAGACCCTCTGGAGGCAGTCTGGTGCTCTTAATCTCATGCATTAGTACTTAAAAAGTGTTCTGCACTAACACAGTAGTTCCATAGATCAGTAACACGTGAGTAGCCTCTTCAGCTGTATTTTCAGTGAACTTAATGCTAAAGGTTTATATTAGGTTTTGTCAGAGCATTCCCTCTTCCTAGTAGGTGTGAGTGAGACTCAAAGCACAAGCTCCAAGGCAATTCTCTTGTTAGTTAATTAGGTTTTCTACATTAGTGCAATACTTCACGAAACCTTTAATTCTGTGCTCTTTCAATTCTAAGGAAGTAGACTTAGTATTAATTTGATCTGTCCTCTAGTCCCAAGGTATGGCACATTATCTGTTCTGTCATATTAAATACATTCATTAAGGTTATATAGCAAATGCGTGGTTTAGTGCTATTCCATGTCTTTGAAAAGGCATACCAATTAGAAATCAGTTCTTAAAGCAAAAACATTCACAGCTGAAAAAATGCACTGAACACAATAGAAAAAAATCACCTTAATTGTATTCCATTAATCTTTCACTTTCTAGTGTGTTCCAATAAAAATAACCTTAAGGAAACAGTTACACTTTATGGAGAACTAATGTGCAGTCTTCATTCTCCTTGAAGAGACTGGACATAACTGGGTCGTCTTTGGCCTGTACATTCTTCAAATAATAGTTTACTATCTTGCCATCAAGTTTGTACTGATGAGGAATGCTTTCGTATGGTTTTAGATCGAGGTCCAGGACAGAAACAGAAAAGGTGAATCTTGATTTGGATGTTAGTACCACTGGTCTCTGCTCAGAGCTGGAAAACAAAGCCATATTGCACCTTTGAGTCACTGAAGCCAACCTTTTTCATTTGTGTATCCTGAGTCCCCTTGCAAAAGTGACCCTAAGGTCTATCTTGGGCCTTTTCTGAGAGCCTAAGAAAATAAACTTCAGCTAATGTAGCGTTTAGGAAACTATAGCTCCAGCTTAACTAGTCTTAAAGTGAACCTGCTGCTGCCACTTCCAGTCATTTTCCTTTCAGCTTCCACACAGCTTAAGCCAAAAACGTTACTCTCAATTCCTGTGTCTTTGTATTTAGTAAGCCTCATCTGGTTCTACGTGATATGCGTACGAAGCAGTAGCCTTACTAACTAGCAGAAGCAATCGCTGCAATTCCTCCTTAGGTTCAAGGTAAGACAAATTTAGTATCAGAACTAGAGTCTGAGCATACTTATTAAGTCCTCCATCCTTCAGTAAGTCAGCCACTGCACAAGTCATCTCCCTCATGAACACTTCATTCCAGAACAGCAGGGCAAACGCAGGAAACAAAAACAACAAGGCTTTGGTAAAGCAAACTCCCCCACATAAGAGCAGACTATAATATTGTGGCAAAGCCTCCTGCCTTATAGTGAAAGATGTCACCTCTTGATTATTGCCTTGTTTTTACTGATGTGCTCAATAAAGTCTTCCATTTTCTAATGAGGCAGTTAAAGGAAAGGCAACTCATCTTGAAAGAACTCTCCTTTGAGGACACCAAGGCAGAAGAATCGTACCCAGTTAAAATCATGTATATCTACTATGAACAGTCAATTCAAATCTCAAGAAGGGAGTAAATAGAACTTCAGAAACAGACCTCTGTCCTAAATATCTTAAATCAGAGCTCTACCTTATTAATATGCTCACAGCCAAGTATTTGGGCACCCCCCAAAAAAAACCACTTTTTAAAAGTTACTTGAATTGACTGAACTGTGCAAACACATCTGCAATTTCTAAATGAGTGAGTCATTCAAAAGCAGGTCTCTCTTACCATTCGTCTTGTAGACAGGGCGAAAGGGCAATCATGATGGAGCAGTCCTTAGCAGTCATTGCTATTCTGTACTGCTGCACCTATGCAACACACAAATAACATGAATTTTCTATTACAGTTTTCTTTGCCTTAGTAAAGCACAGTTCTTTATAAAAGGCATTAGTACACTCATATTAGTATGTTCGTAATTTAAGAGCTGGAAATTCTCTCTATAACCGATTATTAGCAGGAACAAGTGCTTTTACAGCATCCTGTATAAGAATCAAGTTTATTTCCTGCAGACACTTTTCTTGGAGGCCAAAACAGCACCAGTTCATTCAAATGGTTCCTCAGCCTAGAAAAGAACCAGCTTTATTTTCCTCTCCAGAACTAGTGCTAAACATGTTTGGGTTTAGCTGCTTCTGCTATCGAGCTAGACCCTGGCACAATTAAGACCTTTAACCATACAGACATCTGAAAGCCAGCAGTGCTGCTAACGCGCTATCCGTCCCTTTCCCTTAGACAGGGGTTTATCAAAACCGATATCGACTAAATAAGCTTCAACAACATGCACAGGAGAAGTACCTTTGTTAACGCAAATGCTACTGTCCCATCATCTTCAGTTGAAAGATCTAGCAGCTTCTCATAAAACGCTTCATTGTAAGGTCCATCTATCTGTAACGTACTTCTAAATAAATTTTAAAGGAAGATTTACAGACAGCCAGGATGATTTACTGATTTTCAGTGACATCTGTCTTCAGCAGCCCAGATACTCAGAAAAAAACAATAACATCAATAAACATGGCAACAGGTTAATACTCAGAGTCTAACACCACGTCCCTCTTACTCTCATATCACTTAAGATATGCTGGTGCGGTTTTTTTTTTTAAAGATGAATCAGTCTTAATCCACTGCCACCTGTGTAGCACACCAAGAACAGACTAGTTTGCAAAAATGGGTAAGTTTCAAAATTTGTTACAGTTTGCAGGAGCTCCCAGAAGCCTCGCTGAAAACACTGGGGATGTACCCTTATCTGCCAAGGCCCCGCTGCCCCCAGCTTCATAACGTGTGCTACCAAGGAGGCAGTTTATTTGCCCTCCTTCCTCCCACATTAAATACCTGAACTCGTGCTGAAAAGCTGAACCCACAAAAGTGGGGTTTGCAGCACACAAACACCACACGCAGGTGGAAGAATGTATTTTTAATTTATTTGTTTAATGTATAAATATCCAAGTAAGCCACACTGCAAGTGATTTAAGCAGAACTTAAGGCCAACCCATTGCCCATAAGATAACCCTTCAACTCCAACAGGAGTCCGAGGGGGCTGAAGGAGCACAAGCAGTCTTGCAAGTGAGGCCAGTGTGCCCTCGTGTGAGCAACGGCAGAATTACAGGCAAATTACAGCCCGAGAGCGCAAGAACCATCCAAGTCAAGGTTTTCTATGGTGATTATTATTACAACTAATAAGCTTTATTTGAGAACAAATGTAGCAGCTTGCAGTGCCCAGTATTTCTTCACGAGGCGAGAAATACCATAAGATAAAAGATTCTTGTGCCTCAAGTACGATTTGATCACTTGCGATGCAGGTTACAACCTGGCTTTTGGAGCTGTTCTCATCACGCAACGGGGCAGGCTGGACGACAGCAGATACTGGGCCATTACCCGCTCACGCCTTCTGTAAGATCCTGCAGGCACAGGCCGGACTGCTGCAGCATACCAAACCCAGGGTTTTAAAGGGCAGGTTGTAGGTAGGCCAAAAGAGACGAGACTGACTGTAAAACCATCAGTACTACTGCAGACGTAGCCCCAGCTCTGCAGGTACTGAAGGCAGGAGAAACCAACCATCCATTTTACTCTCTCTCCTCAAATATACAACCTCCACTACTAAGGAACGGGGCATTTTCTCTCCTACCCTGCTGTGAACTTCCCATACTCGTTACTTAAAAACTCGGGTCAAAGCGACTGACATCAAAACTTTTAACAATAAAACTCATCTTTTATGTTATCAGCCATTTCAAGTTAGAAATTCAGAATATGCAATGCCATGAAGGAAGGCTGTTCACAACATAACGAGAGAGAACAAATGGTTGTGTCTGCATAGAGCCCCCCTCGTCTACACACCGACTTAAAAGAAACGCCAAGTCTTACCTCTCTTCAGGAAATTCCTCTAAGTACTGTTCAACTCTACTGTACAAAGGATAGAGTCCTTCAATATCCAGCATGTCGAGCATCTGAGCCTGAAGGGTTTTATAAAGGAGACAACCCCTCGGTAAGCCAGAGCTTTCCAATTTATGTTTACCTAGAAGAAAACGTATTTTCAAATAAGGCAGACATGAGTGTCATCTTTTGCCATTACATGTGCTTGTTCACAAAGCGAATCCAAGTACTCTTTAGATCAATCACAGGGTGAAGAAAAAAACCAAACCAAAACCACTTCAGTTCCCAAACACTAACATTCCAGGTGCACATACTTACCTGCACATTTAAACAGCGCATATTTGGCTGCAGAATAACACACCTGGTACGCAACTCTACAAATTACTCAAAAAAACCCAGACCCACACCCTTCCATTGCAATCTACTTAAGTCCACAAGAGAAATTTTTCATGAGTTTGAAGCCACCACAAATTCACTTTCAACAGTTGGGAGAAATGTTTAGCATTTCAGATATCAGATCTTTTTAATACAGTATGAACAGATTTGTATTTGGTACCATTTCTGTCAGACAGCTCTTTCTCCACATAACAGAGCAAAAGCAACCAGCAATGAAAAAGATGCTCCTCAAAAGCAGAGCAAGCAGCATGCTGTTTGTGTCGTTAGGATAACTAGCAGCATCTTCAATAATTAGAGCTTTACAAAACTTCCCCGCTGAGGAATTAACATGATTTAGAGTTTTCCAACTCTCACTTCCCATTTCTTTTCCCTCCAGTATTCATACCTTTCTCTTTACCAGGAGCGGAGTAGCAGAAGAAAACAAAATGAGCTAGACCCTAGGTGGCGAGGGCTGACAGGAGGAGCAGGGAAAGGCAAGAAACAGAGGTCACGTAACAAACCAACCAAAGCAGCCGGACTTCATCACATACAACATAAAAACTCCCCCCTCATTTGAAATACCTATCGTGGTTATCAGCTCAAACTGCTATTTTTTTCCATTGTTCCTCCACCACCTTCTGAATTTACTTTTATCCCTGTCATTAGATAGTGCTAAAAGTGCTCACTAAAAGGTCATATTAAAAACAATTCTCTAGCAATTCTGCGGCTCAGAACCCATTTTTAAAACGTCACTAAAATTCCACTGTTTCCGGTCTCATGTCAGTATTAAAGAGCAAATGAGAGGAAAAGACAAGAATCGTTACGTGATAACAGTTGATTATCGACAGCACTCAAGAAATTCTCTCTTACCATTTCTTAGTAGCTCCTTACTAAAAGCACTTGCTTCACAGTAGCTTCTTCCTTGTGAAATGGGAACTGTCTTCATATCACCTGCCCTGCAGGCATCAGTACTACTTAGTAGCGTCATAGTTATAACGTGGATTAGTTCTTTAACAATTGTCCTTGTACAGTGTGGTCCACTGACCAGCCCATTGGAAGGGAAAAAGAAAGGTTTTAAGTGACGAGCAAGTTCGTTCCAGTCAGAGACACAGTCCTGGTCATCTTTACAGCCATAAATTAGTTCCCCGTTCTGCAAATGAGAAAAAAAGATTTAGGCGCTTTGTGAAATCCAGTTATTTGTATTGAGTTAATCGAAACATCAGATTTAAAGACACAGGGCACAGAAAAGCATAGAACAGCCGCATACAGACACAAATACACACATTCCCACACTTTTACAAATTTGCCCTCGAGTTTAATCGGGTACCACAAGCGACAACCTCCGAGGGAGGACCAAAAAGCCCGTTTAAATCAAGTGCTGTTTTCTCAACTTCACCAACTAAAAGTAATCAGAATCATAAAAGTGAACTGATACTCAGCACCGTTTCCTACCGCTTCTTTCTGAATAATGTCTGGTGAAAAAGCACTACGTGAAACAACCTTCTTTTAAAAGCCAGATTGGAAAACCGAAGGCTATAAAAAGGGACAGAAAAGGTGACAGTTACCTGCACTAATAGAAAAGACAGGACAGTTCATACAAGTTTAAGTAATTCCGTTTCCTTAATACTGGAAATAAGTTGTAAAGAATCTGATTTCCTAAAATTAATCTGAAAATCTGCAGAAGCCATCAGTTACTGCTTTATATTTTTCCTACTTTACTTCCATAAAAAAGGTAACTTTTTACTTCCTGTCATGGTTTTAGCTGGGATAGAGTTAATTTTCTTCACTGTAGCTGGTNGCATCATTTGGCGGGTGGTGAGCGGCTGCATCACTTGGGGGGGTGTGTGTTTGTTTGTTGGTTTGGGGTTTTTTGCTTTATTTCTCTCATTATTTTCTATTATTATTAGAATCGTTATTATTGTCATCACCATTATTACTATTACTATTTTATTTTCATTATTAAGCTGTTCTTATCTCAACCCATGAGTTTCCTGGCTTTTGCTCTCCCGATTCTCTCCCCCATCCCACAGGGGTGGGGGGAGCGAGCGAGCGGCTGCGTGGTGCTGAGTTGCTGGCTGGGGCTAAACCACGACACCTCCTCCATGAGGCGTGCTGTGCAGCTGGCTGGCACGAGTGCTGTAACGGTAATTTAAAAAAATATTTACAGCAACATGCAAAGTTGTCTGTCGTCTTCCTCCTGAATCACAGAATCATAGAACGGTTTGGGTTGGAAGGAAGCAGCACATAATGTTTTAAAACTTTGGTCATCTTTTAAAAAGTCCTTTTCTTTTAGTTGCTCCTTGGTGATTCTTTCAGACTGAGTAGTTCTGGGAAATTATGACTCGCCTGTCCTACCTTGAAATCTAACTAAGAATTTTCCCGTTTTCTTCTTTTGGTGGGGTCCAAGAGTGAGGGTGCTGACTAGGTGGGGTTGAGGTAGGATCTTGACTGTTCAGACGCTGAAGTTAAATTGTTTAAAAGGCAAAAAAAGCAGAGAGATTTGATTGTTTACCTTAAATATTTTCAGATTGTTCTGTGCCTCCTGTAATAAGCTCTTCAAAGCAAAGTGCATTCTCTGTTTATTTCTGGGGGGAAAAAAAATAAATCCAAGAATTGTTTTATCGCAGCCTTTAGATGTTGACACCCACGCCTGGGGGACTCTACGGAATCAGAACTGGGCACCTGAAGCGAACACACCCATTAAGCCTGTTACGCATGCTGAAGTCACTGCAAAGTGACTATTCACAATCAGAACTTCAAATCAGAGTAAACAGCTCTTGGGTGTAATGGTATGTAGCAAAAGGCACCGGCACATTAGTAAGCAGCTCTGATTCCTGAAATAGGTGTGAGAAGGTTTATAGCACCAGGAATATCCACTGTGAAAGTCAGACAAGCAGGCATTGATCATCCTTGATACTACAGTGAAAGTCAAAGTAATCTGAAAAAGAAAACTCTAACACAGGGTTTTTGGCAAAAACACAGAATCAACTCACACGCTTCCTTACCCTGAGAAGAGATCCAACGGGCAATATTTACTTGGTCGCTTCCATTTTCCGTTCGCTACCTGTTGAAAACCCACACCACTGCTGTTAGTCACGTTCTAGAGTAACTACAATCGGTTATTTTAATAGTCAGATGCGTGGCACTAACATCCCGTCTTCAGAGCCCTGTGACATTTCAAACCCTTTGAACGTACAACTCATGACTAGTAGGGGTATTCCTCATCATATTTAGCTCAAGTCACTCACACTGCATTCACAAATGGAAAGCGTGGAGAGAGGGCGCATTACATTACAGTGAGACACAGTTATACAATTTCAGACACGTAATGAGCATCAGTCAAATTAATTCCATGTGTGTTACATGCTGTCGTGAGTTACGGAAAGCCACTGTGCATTTGGTGAGCAGTACTTGAAAGGCAATTTGACACTGGAGTTTACCCAGTCAGCAGCATTAACAGTCCTCAAAAACTAATCTTGCATTGCTTTGCTTCCAGCTTCCCACAGAACTTGTTCCATCTCTCACTGAACAGATTCACACCCAGCAACTCAGACATGTATCCACCTACTACCTTTAGTCATACCAGAGATGTAAGCAACAACACGCGAGTTTCGACAAGAAAGCGAGACTAGAATAGCAAAGCACGCTGCAGTCGAAGGAAAGCAGGACGACGGCTTAAAAAAAAGTTACCTTTAGATGCTGGTGCATACAGTAACGACACACCTTGTGCTTTATCTCCTGTGAAACGTGGCTGGAAAAAGGAATGAAGCCACATTTCGGCTAAAACAAACAAACAAACAAGATTATAAATATAAATGTATATATACATATACGGACACATGATATGCAAATCTTTTCAGTTAAAGGAAACTAAAACAAACAAACCAGTCAAGATCCAGCACTTCAAAGCTTAATATATGTCACCCTCTATTATTTTCCCAATTATGTTAGAGACACACAAAACTGTTGTGGCCTACAAAAAGGCCTAGTAATATCTGGGAATTTCCCAAGTTTTGAAAGATCAGGAATTGGAAGGGGGAGGGGGATATTTCATCCTGTGGGTCACAGTGAACACCGTGAGCTCTGCCTGATCCTACTGCTGCACTCCTTTGAAACCGCTCTGGTCAGTATGTGCTTAAAAAATGCAAAACAAACCCCCCCGAAGGTCCTTCTCCCGTTCAATACCTTAATCTCTATGCAGAGGATTGGCCGGTGTTCCACAAAACGATAGGTCTGCAGCCTGGTAAGATTAGGAAGGCACGTCGCGTAACCACTAAGAGTGTCCATATCTTTATCACAGCGAGACTCTGGAGGAAACAAAACAAAAAACCCAACACAAACAAGAAAATTAGGTGTGTGTGGGTTTATTTTACTCTGCAGTTATCTTGTTCACCAGGTGCGGGGGGGTTGGAACAAACTTAGCTAGACAGGACACAGTTTAGCAGGCTTCAGCCAATCACGCACTTGCATAAATTTGCCCTCCCCATTATCAACACCTGTTTTCAGTTTCCTCAAAGCCATCATAGGCACACAGAGTGCCTCAAGAGCTGCTTTAACAGCCGGTTTCCAGCTCATCCCAAGAAAGGTGCCAGTGAGAGGCCTGGAACAGCAACGGAGTGCATTCAGTTGGCCGACAAGAGGTCAAGACACTACGGTATTCGGAGGTGCGATCTCACCTTTGCTTACTAGAACCGCAGGAACTACCATCCCTCAGTCTAATCAAGAGGAACCTGTGAAAACTGGCAGGAATATCATAAACTGTTCAGAAGTTCAGGAGACAGTGTAAATCTAAACAGAACCTGCAAGTGGCTTCGCTCAACAACCTAGTCTGTACGCAGCCTCTTCCTAGCCATTCCGGCGCTTACATCAACATAATTACAAGGTGAAAAGGAACACAGAAGGAAAAGTTAGCTTCCCCCTCCTCACAAGCTCTCAACTTCAAACAAGAATTTTCTCTGCTAAGACCAAAGACCACCCTTTCAAAAATAGCATTTTTAAATATAGTCCAGATTAATGATCCTGAGAAGAAACAAAGTAGCAAAACAGTTTCAGACTAAGATTAAGAGGCATTATATAGATAAAGCCTTTAAATAATCTCCCTCCGCGCACATCCTTTGGGACAAAGGTCTGCGAGATTTTAATTCAAATTTAACAAGCACACACTCCTACATTTCAGATATCCATGTTATTAAACAGACATACAGAATACATACGTTCTATTATAGTTTCCGTTGCTAACAAAAATGCCCATTCTGATACGTGTATTGCAATAGGGAAAAAAAGAGACTGAGCCTCATTAGGCATCAGCCTGCAATTACACGCTGTACTTCACTAGGATGAGCAAGAAAAAAAACAACTTCTTTCTCCAACAAAAAGCTGGGGTTTGTTTTCTTTTTCTAAACTCAAGCAAAAGCACATCCATGTCCAGCTGAGAGCCACTTGTCAAATCAGACAGAAATCTGAAGTATTAGAGGAGTTCCTTTGTAAGTTAGACAGGCTTGTGTGAAAGGTAATATTGAAGGAAATTCTTTCCTCGAGGTTTAAAAAAAATTCCTGTTAAAAATGAAGAGTGAGATTTGCTGCTGTAAAGCAAGAAATACCAGTTGGACAGCTCCTCGAAGCTTCATTTCCTCCTCTAAAGAAATCCCCAGGAGCTGCAGACACACAAAATTTAACTTCAAGAAATAAAACTGAACGCCTACCAGAGTATCATCGTTTTTGTAACTTTTATTATTCAACACTATTTACTTTCCTTGCTGGTTTCTGGCACTGTGGAACTGTTTCTCAGATCAGCAACAGAGTGTCCTCTGCTCACTGTATGTATATTAATTCCATTTTTTTCCTGCATCAAAGTCCTGGTTACAGTACTTTCATTTAATACCACATTTTTCTTCAAGGAACTCTGCAAAAGCAGGAATTTCTGGCCACTCTCGAGAACATTTGAGAACACAGGATGAACACACCATGAGGGACACCTTCTCTTCGCCCATCTCAGAGCCTATACTTTAACTGTACTTTTAGCCATACACGAAGAACGATGCACCCAAGTGTTGCTGACTCAGAATGACGACACCACATTCTGCAGGGCTTCACTTCACCCCGACTGCGTCAGAGGTTGCCAAACTGAGTCTTGCAGCATGTTCCCAAGGGTTTCACAAGGTCAGGGCACCCTTACCTCGCCCACTTGTCCCCTTCAACCCCCGCCCCCGTCCAAGGGGACTAGAAAGCGTACTCGCGCTTCACCGCTGGACAGGGACCCCAGAGCACCACGTCAGAGCTGGGAGAAAGCACGCACAGCCCCATATCCCAGAGATGCTCCCTGAACTTTAAAGGCGGCACAGCCTGTGACACTGCACCCCTTCACAATGAGACACGCCAGCTATGATGAAAGGAGACACGAGAAGCTGAAATATTAAGTCACACACTGCTTGAGTGCTGTGACTCTTAAGACATGAGATGCTTAGCCCCAGGTGAAATACTAGCACTGTACAATGTAGTGGAGAGTTTCTGAAACTATCTTCATTCCAAAGCTCTGCTGCACAGTCCAGGAGAAGAAACTGGTGGAATCCAAACAATTGTTTCAGAACGCATCTTCCACCTCCCTCGCTGACCTTTGTTAAGGATTTCACAGCAAGGTGAAAGCTCGTTCAAGATTTAACAAGCACAGGCTTTCCCTTTCCCCAATTTAATGAAACCAGTATCAGACAATTTTTCATTCTAGAATACACCCATTTTTCCACAACAAGTTTTCAACGTGTCATTGTCCAGATATTGAAAAAAGTTTCCTGCATTCTGAGGTATGATGCTTTTTTACTTTTTAATAAAGCACAGCGCTTCACACCTTGAGGAGGGCCCCCTTTTTAATGCTAACCCTGGCACTTACCTGGCCTCTCTGGCTGAATTTTTAAGCAGAGCTGTCTTACGAAGTCTAAAGGCAGTTGAATAATTTCCTATTTGAAAAAGAAAAAAAAGAAATTTATATTTCAGCACAAAAATTAATATCGAGTTTGGAGGCCTTAAAGTGGAATCCAAAGTTCAATGGATGTTAACAGTGTACTAAGCTATACAATCAGCAGCTTTTCCCTCTGATTAACCATCTAGGTGATGAGCTGTACCTGCAACCACATGCAATACCTTCCACTCTGAAACCAAGAACTAATTTAAATAAATACATGAAAAAAAGCATTTTCCGTGCAAGTTTAATGCGCATGAAGAAACCTGCATCATTTTGTCCTTTTCACAACTGAAAGAGCCCCATTTCACCCTGTCCCATGGCTCACATCCCACCCTCCCAAGGCAGAATTCTGGAACTTGGGTTCCAGGAGCAGCTGTAACTTTTCCACTCAAGTACCTGGCGTCCAGTTAACTGGATCTGGCGCCCTGAAGAACAGAGTGAGTGGCAAGGAAAAAGCTTACCTCTGACTGCACAGAAACCTAGACAATGCACATGAACCAGACTGCTCCCCTTGTTCCACAGTTAGCCTAAAAATCTCTCTCTCGCACATCTCTCGCCTTAGGCGGGGCACGGAAATGACCACTCTGCTCATCAGTAGCTTGAAATAGCTCAGACCAGAGTACAATCCAGTCACCTCATCAGCACAGAGCAGGATCTCTGATCTGACTCAGTGCCGCTTGTGCGTGTATCTTGCTCGAGAACACCTGCGAACCCCATCAGTTCCTTTTACCGGCAATTCAGCGTTTCCCAAACACTTCAGTGCTTAGAGCGCATAAGCCATTTATTTTAAGAATAAAAGATTTACCCCGTGGTGAACATAGTTCTCCCCAAAGAACTGCTTCATGACATGTTTTCCAAAGTCTACGATGTTTTGCAGATGGTGTAGTATTTCCTCTGAAGTCTGCAAGACAGAAACGTGGTAATTTAACTATGAAATAATGACCAACAACACTTAAGAATACATACGCATACTAGTCAATGATTTAGCAAAGTAGCTTAATTGCTCTACAGAGTTTGGTAGGTCAGTGCACATCGAAATTAAACAGACACATGAAACATCTGCTGCATGTGTCTCCCTGCTGCTGTCTGAGAGGCTGGGATAACCAGGAAGAGGGTCAGAAGAGATGATTGTTAAGTTTCAGGGGGGAAAGGACAGAGAAAATTAAAAAGGTGGAAGAGGGGGCGATTACTCAAGATCTGCTCTGTCTTTGACCATTATTCTTAAAACAGCTTAAAGGACTGTCATAGTCAAGAGGTGCACAGCATGCCTTCTTAGCAACAGCTGATGTGCAGGAGAGGCTTTGAGTGTTACAAAATACTTCACCCGGAGATTTGGAAGAGAATGGCCTAAAAGTCTGAGCCACGTGACAAACCTCTGCATGAACAGGTACAGAGTTTGCCAAATCCTGCCCCAGACAATGAAAAATCTTACTATAATGTCATCTTCTGTTAATTTTATGTTACGTGGCTATAAGGAAACACAGAAGTTCCTCTACAAGGCAAAAATGCCAAGCTAGATAGAAACGCCAAGTGAGTACTGGAAGCAGGACAGTGACATTAGTGCAGTCCGACTTGGATGGACTTCTGCTTGTTAAGGAGGTAGCAGAGAAGCCTTACAACGATATTATCCCGCACTCCAGCACACTCTGATTCTCTTTATTGTTATGGCAGACAAGATCCAAGCTCCTGCATCCTTTTGTAACACAAACCTCTTCTGGAAGAACACTACTTTGCCTACCGCTGTACATAATATAGCGCTGAACCAGCCAGATTTACCCTTGGGATTGAGTAACAGTGGAGGAAGAGAAAGTGCGACACTCATGTCCCAGTTAGAAAATCGGAGAGGAAAAACAACATGAGCAGGAGGGGAAAAAAAAGATAAACAGAGCAGAGCAAGAGAAAACAAAATGCTAGGAGGGCGACACTCATGTAATGACAAAGTCTAGAGAAAGGAGGAATGACCACACCCAACACAAATTAAAAATGTTTATAGGCAAAAGGAGATTGTCACTAATCAAGCAATCTTATTAACTTTGGTTTATAATACCGTCATAGTAGGTAGATTTTTTTTTCCACCCGGAAGGGTTTGTTACCTAACAAGCTTACACAAGTTGTGTAGGACTGGGAAAGGTCAGTTGGTTACTTAGCACAGGGCGGCTAAGACTACACACCAAGTGTAATAGCGGTCCTCTAGCAGGATTCATCTTCCAGACTGGAGCAGCACTACACAATACTGCAACATGCAATAATGCTTTCCAGGAAGAAAAGCCCCTACAGTGACTCACGTCACCACACACTTCAGTAACACACTGTTCTACATACTGTTACTTCAGTACGCAGAGCACTAACCGAAAAACCCGATCCTTTGCAGCAAGTAGGAAATCCACAGTTTTTCCAAAGCACTTACACAGCATTTCCATCACTCTGTAAAGGTCAGGACAGCGCTTATTCTTTAAAATGCTTGGCATATTGTACGCAGAGTTGTTTCTCAGAACAGCTCTCCCCAAATCCTTCAAAGAGAGCCAAAATAAGCTTGGAGTCTCTTCACAACAGGCAACCTTCCACTGCTTAAGCCTTAGAACAAAATACACGCTATGATGCCTGAATAACTTTCCCAATTGCAGTCATCTGGTCTAAAGAAGTGTATTTAGGAAAAAATAATTAATAGGCAACAAGATGCGCAAGCAGGCCACCCACACGGGTACGCAGAGGGTATTGTACGGCAGCATTGCTCCATCTGCGCTTCCCAGGAAGGCCAGCACCCCATCGCTAGTGCTGAACACGCCGAGGCCCATCAGAGAGGGCTGCCGGCAGCCCGAGCTCCTTCACTCCCCTTGGCCCGAGACCACCGCTGGGGAAATCTGTGCTCCCCGCCCTCGGCGCTCACTCCTAGCAGACTGCAAACACACGGCATCCACCCGCCCTCATGTTTCATGTGTTCCGGGCTGGGGAAGAGGTAGTTGCTTTGCAGAGGGGAACCCCTCCCAGCCATTTAAAACACAACTAGTTATAGTAAGTGTCTTCCACACCTGATGAAGTGGGAAGCGGCAATTCTGAGCACATACTATAGCAAAAACTTCAATTTATATACAGATTCCTGCCCTTTTAATGACAACATAACCCCTTCTTTAACTTATACAAATGCTGAAAGGCAAAAAGGAATGTTAACGTCTCACACAGTAACAGAAATCTCGGCTAATTCCCACTTACCGGTTGTTCTGACCTGGTCTGCTGACGTACACAGTACCCACAGGCTTTTCTTTTTTTTAACATACATGGTGTATATGTGTACACACACACATATACTGTGTATATATGTGTGTACACATATATGTGTACACACACACACATATACTGGGAAATGAGCATTTCGGAAGATCAGGACATTTACTACTACTACAAGGAAAGACCAGTTAAAATGATCAATACAACTTTAAAATTACGAATCAAGCTTGTGACACCTGCTCACCTCCTTTTAAGAGCGAGTATATTTGATGTACGCTGAACAAGAAACAAAAAACAACTACCAGGCTACCAGAGCATCACCTTTCAACATTATAAAGCACTGAGATGAAAAGCTTTTGAAGGACCCGTCATCACTGACAGCTTATTTAGCAAAACACTAAAACTCGTCAAATAGATTCTACACAATAAAAAGGCAAAAATTCATTCACACGGAAGACAGACACTAAAATCAGCAATATGCAATTGAAATCACTCCATGAGCCCTGACACTTGCCTTTTTACTCAAGAAACGCAAGCCCCAGAGTTACATTACTGCTCCTGGGTATTTTTCATTAACACCCTGAATTGTGACAGTAAGACTACAATTTGCAATAACACCGCCTTGTTTAGCTGCTAGATTATCTAGTCCAAAATTCATAACCAAACAGTATAAACACGAAGCAGCGCCCAGACTTCTTTACCTTTTCCAAAGCAGTTAAGCAGAAGAGACCGAGATACATTTGTCCACATCTGAATTTCAGTACAAGTCTTACTAGAAAATATTTTACTTCAACTGCCTCTTTCAGAGTTGTTTACATTGGATGAGCTACAATGTCACGCACAGATGCGTAACACCTCATACCCTAACTCATCTTGCACTAGTCAGGAACACAGATTACACCTAAAAAACATTTTCTCCTCTGCAGTTGTCATGTTGCTACATCCAAGTTTGACCCAAAACTCTGATTCTCCAGAACTTGTTTACAGAACTGAAGAGAAAATATTTAGTCTTCCATTCTGCTCCAAGAAAAATTGATCCTTAAGGAAAAAAAAAAATCACCAGAATAATTAAAAATATTCAAATTACATAGTCTCCCATTTAGAGAGCAAAGCCAAAAGGAATTGTATGTTACAAAGTCCAGGCAATCACAATAAAAGGCAAATAAAGACTGCTGGAAGCGCCACAAGCCGCTCTCCTCAAAACGTAGGACTTCTATGTGTAACAGGGGAGTTTGCTCTTGCAGCATGCATTTATCAATCCAGAGCGTGAACTTAGAGA
The DNA here is from genome assembly GCA_013400875.1 of Anhinga rufa. Lineage (NCBI taxonomy): Eukaryota > Metazoa > Chordata > Aves > Suliformes > Anhingidae > Anhinga > Anhinga rufa. The sequence goes on from VZTV01080728.1 coordinate 16,670, forward strand.
CACACTGTTTAAAATGCTTCCAGAAGCACGCTCCGCCACTGCCTGCATCCACAAGTGGCCTTTTTGCCGTCACAAACCTTACAAATGCCTCTCTGTCTGGGGCAACTCTGAACGCAAGTTTTGCTAACAGTTTCTAAAAAGCAAACTCGTTGGTGCTTCATCAGCTACAGCCCACCACTATGCTTGGATGGATTCTGAGAAATTTTATTAATTTGATTACACAAGGAAACAAAACATTTAAGAACCTGACCAGCATTCTAATACTAACAGAGCACCACGCCCAGGAGATTATTTTTTTTTTCCTTGTGTTTTGCTATCCCAATCAAAAAAAGCTTCATGCGTACTAAAGCAGTCCACAGAAGTACTATCAGCTTCAACGCTGTGGTGGGTAACTGTGAAAAGTCACTTCCCGGCTTCCTTTGTGACTTCATCATACTTTGTCATTTTTTTAAAAACAATTACTACGCAACAATCTCTTCGGACTTAAAAAAAAAACCACACCACAAATAACAACCACCAAACAGGAAAAGCAGCTGGTACTCGAGTGTTTTGTTTTCTTAAATAAACAGCAATAGACTGACTGTTTAAACTTGTGGTTTAATTCTCCCTGCTATATTAAAAATTGAGAAAGGCACCGCTTTCCTTTCTTCCAATCCACTGGGTTCTTCCCTGTTCTCGTAAAAACTTTAAACATTATTCTCTTGAACTACTACAGAGGCACAGGATATATTTTTGAAATCCTGCCAATACAAGCAGATCAAAAACTTATTTCAATCACACTTTAGTTTTACCAGACTTTTTTTTCAAGTAAAATAGTAGCAGAAAGGCCATCAAATAACTCATACGTACGCTGAGTTCATGGGTTTTACCTTCCTCTGCTTTCCTCTGATCTACTTTAGAAAGTTTCTTTTGTCCCTTGTTAAACTGGATGCGTTTTGCATTCATCTTCCTCGTTTAAAGCAAAACATCCTTCCTATATATTTACTTTCCAGAGAGACCTTGACAAGCTGGAGAGGTGGGCCTGTGAGAACCTCATGAGGTTCAACAAGGCCAAGTGCAGGGTCCTGCACCNCCCCTGCAGCGCCGCGTCCAGCTCTGGAGCCCCCAGCACAGACAGGACATGGACCTGCTGGAGCGGGGCCAGAGGAGGCCACGGAGGTGATCAGGGGCTGGAGCACCTCTGCTATGGAGACAGGCTGAGAGAGCTGGGGGTGTTCAGCCTGGAGAAGAGAAGGCTGCGGGGAGACCTTATTGCGGCCTTCCAGTACTTGAAGGGGGACTATAGGAAGGATGGGGATGATCTCTTTAGCAAGGGCTGTTGTGACAGGACAAGGGGTAACGGTTTTAAACTAAAGGGGGGTAGGTTTAGACTGGATATAAGGAAAGATTTTTTACAATGAAGGTGGTGAGACACTGGCCCAGGTTGCCCAGAGAGGGTCGATGCCCCATGCCTGGAAACATTCAAGGTCAGGTTGGACGGGGCTCTGAGCACCCTGCTCTAGTTGAAGCTGTCCCTGCTCACTGCAGGGGCTAGATGGCCTCTAAAGGTCCCTTCCAACCCAAACCATTCTATTCTATTCATTCTATTCTACTTTACATTCATCCTTGCTTCTTTTTTCCTAAAATTAAGCACTCATCACCAGCTCTCAGTACAGCCATAATGCTTTTTGTATTTCTTTCTCGTCCGAACAGTCTGCCACTAAACCTTACAAAGCCCTGGTTCAGAAGCTGCCGTAACTCAAGCTGTTCCCTGCACCTCTCAGGTAACACGCCCTAAAGACTACTCACGAGGTTGAGGAAAAGGCAGAATTTTAACCTCCCGCCTCTTTTGCTCTCTTTTTTTCCCCTTGGAGCACTGTGTTGGCACACTGCACTTTTACCCTCCACCCTTCATTCTTGATCATTTATCATCTCTGTTAAAGCAAATCAAAGGTAAATCACTTCAGTTCCTTCCCGAGCAGAAGAACCTTCTGCCACAGTTCAAGAAACTGGTAGACTGTGTCCCGCCGTGTTCTTTGTGCAACAGACAGCACACTAAAAATCACTCGCTGACAAAGGCTATTCTGTGAATATTTCATTTTTTTGTCCAAATTCCATGGCTTTTTAGCTACTAAATATGTAGCCAACAGCAGACCTTTATCATGATGCCACTCCTGTCATTTCCTCCTCAGCATCACCCTACTCTCGTACACTGACATGCAACATTAACGCTTTCTCCATTGCCACAGCTATCCTTACAGACAGCCGTACCTTCTACACCATACAGTCTCACGATCTGTCCCACACAAAGGTCTTTATATCAGCAGTCACATAATCTTAGTTGCGTAAGAGGACCTCAAATTTCCTCCTGTTGCCAAAACTCCTGAAACACAGGCACATTTCAAAACATCCCCCTATTCTTACTCCTATCAGTCACAGTTCTTTCACAGGTTTCCTGTTTCTGCTCAGACTGGTTGTTAGCTCACCTGGGGGCGTTTATCAGCAGTAGATGTTGAATCTTACCTTATTCTGGTTTGGGGGAAACTTCAAAAACCGCAGCACCACACAGCGCTAAAGAAAGACAGGAAAGAATATTGTTTCATTAGCATTTAAATGCATCACAATTTCTGAACAGCACAATTATCTGATTCCCCAATCTACCTCCTCTGAGAAATCAAGGAAAAAAAAAGGCAAAATAGGCATTTTTTAGATGGTTATTTCACTCAACTTGAAATCATATACATCAACATCTGTTCCCAGATTTGCTACCACTTTAACAAGGCAGCCAGTCTGCACTTCCAGTCACCAAGCATAACAGAGGAAATACTCCCTCAGCTTGCAGCACTGCGCTGAAAATCTGGTAAAACACAGCACCATTTTTGCACCAAAGGTCTTTGCGGGGGGAGGAAGACCCACCTAGATATCATCTGTTAACAGTGTCAGCACAGCATTACAAAACATTAAGACACCCATCAGTTACCAGCAGTAGCTACGCAGGTCTACTTATAAACACTAAAACCTGCTACTTCTGTATGTTTACTTTTTGGAAGTTTAATGTGGGGACAAATGCAGCAGGTTTTCAAATATTTTACCTTAAAAAAAAATCACTAATTCTTGTAATTTTTACAATTTCTATCAAATTTAGTAACAATTCAAAAACTTTCATATTTTCAAAGTACACAAATTCTAAAAAACATCCTCAGCCTTTATTTTTAAGAGTTCAGTTTAAAAAGTTCTGTAGATGTCCTAAGTAAATTAAGCCTTTCTCCTTAAGCCTATTAAGAGAGTGTCTTCCATCACAGAAGTCACCTGAAGCGTCTTTCTCTCAATCAAATCTTGCTGAAATTAACCATTACACTTGGTAAACAGACTGCTATATTACAATCAAATTCTGACATAGTACTAAGGAACCTGCGGCCTTACTAGGCGAGGCAACACATAGCCTGGCCTCAGATTAGTCAGTCCAAATATCTGACCAACGTATTTACTCCCGCTGACGCCCTTCAGCCTATTCATACAAGATGTGGATAAAAACAACTGGGCACCACGGTAGGTAGAGACGAACGGCCGTTTCTGGAGTTACCTCTTAGTCACTCAGTGTCTCCATTTGAACCTCTCCTAGACACATCAAAAAGGACGACATTCTATTTAGAGCACTACCAAAGAAGTACCAATGCTCAGATTCCCTAAGCAAGATAACACAGACAAAATGTTATAGTTACGTGGCAGGTTTATGGAATCTAAGCTTTTTCCCTACCAAATGACTTCCCATTAAGAAACCTCCCATAGCATGACAGCACCAGATACATTCCACATTTCAGGGCTGAAAGCTGTCTCCGGACAGCACCGAGTGGGAGAGCGCTGCAGTTATCTTTACTAACAGGTAGAGAAAGAGCAGGAGGAGGAAAGCAAAACAGATGATAATGTGTAATCTAAAATACTAACAAAACAAGATCCGGATTCAGACATCGCTAGTGAAACCCAAACAGCCCCTTCAGTACCTAGAAAGCCTCAAGCCAGCATAAATCGCATAGTTCACCTACATCTGGAAAACACTCTCAGGTAAAAGGATACTTTGCCGAATTTTGATTCAACTTGTCCTGCAAGATCTAAACAGCACAAGTGTGTCAATAACAACAAGCGAGATAAACTGAACACTAATTATAGTCGCCTGGATTTGACAAGACTGCTGGGTGACACTTGCTCTTTTTCTCCCACTATGACCTACACGTGGCTTACAGAGCTCAGGTGTGATGAGCCTGTGAGCTCTGCATACGCAGCATCTTATTTTTACAATGTTTCAACTGTTTGTATCCCCCACTTTAAATATTCATAAACAAGTGGATCAGTGATGGAGTGATCTCATCATCACTTCCCATCAATTCAAGTAACTTGATTCTGTAGCATTTCAAGGGTGTTGTAGATGTTTATCTATGAAGCCAACAAGCTTCCAACCACCGCTCTGGAAAATCCAATTGCTCTCACAGGACTCACTACAGTATTTTTTCATTATCAAATCATTTCTGAAGAGGCACGCTAGGATAAAATGGCCAAAACGATATAGGGCAAAAGAACACACTGCTTGTTTAAAGACGTCAAAAGGAAACAAAGTTCAAACAAAACCTCTCAGTCATGGCTGCACTTCAACCAGTTGGCCACACTGTGCCTTGGTAAGGCTATTAGATGATCGGAGTGAACAAAAAAAAAACCAAAACCACTTTTTCTTGTTTTGGGGGAAGTTTTCAGCTAGATCCATCCCTTTGTGCAATACGACACACGTGTTACACAAATATACTGCCACGGAACAAAGGTTAACCCATCAGATGTCAAAGATGCCAACTGCTCCAGAAACATGACCACTGAAAATACTGGTCTGTGTTTTTCATCCTATTGCATTACTGATTCCCTTGACTGATTCTTTACTTGGAAATAACGTGGGTGGTTGTTACCATGAGGTTTTTTGTCAGTTATCTCAAACTCCTTAGATTTTTATTTTTTTTTATATTTACAGATTGAACATCAAAGGTGTAACATGCTTATCTGCATGCAAAAGGATGGCCCAAATCCAGAACAGATTTCTTAAGAGGCTGTCACTACTCCTTAGCACTTTGAGAATCAGATCAACTAGATCCTAATGGTCCCTAAATTTCACTCTCTACACGCATGTCTGTAAGCCCTTCCACTGCTTAACACCACTTCCATCAGTGCACTATTACCACTGAAGTGTTTAGTTAATTGGATAACAGTCCCAGACAGACAAAAAGATGAAAAAAACAGGCTGCAAAAATCAAGCAGAGAAAAAAAAAGAAACAACGCACAGAGGTAAGCAAATGTAACACATGAAACATTAAGAGGCTTCCCATATTTCAAAGCAAGACAAGCTAGAAAAATAAAAAAAATTAAACTTCAAAGGAAGAATTTTGTCTACTTTTTTTTTTTTAATCCAGCAGCCCTTTCTCTGCAAGTATCACAGAATGGTTTGGGTTGGAAGGGACCTTTAGAGGCCATCTAGTGAGCAGGGACAGCTTCAACTAGAGCAGGGTGCTCAGAGCCCCGTCCAACCTGACCTTGAATATGTTCAGTATCCAGTTAGCGACAAAAGACTAAAAAAGAAAAAGCCATCAGAATATCAAACATGACTGCTCTCACTCTCCAAATAAAGAATTTAAGTGTGACTCTCACGTGAGAGCACAGCAGTTTGAGAACAGATAACAAACAGTGTTCTTACTGGCATCCAGGACCATACTAGGGCTGCAACAAAAAACGTTTCCCATTGTTACAGGAAACTCAACACAAATGATAGCAACAAGGATACTGAAACTTGTGTCCACAATCACTCAGCAGCCGGGATGATGTAACCAGGAGCCTACGTTCTGGAGGAGCACTATGTCAGGCAACAGCATTTTGAGACACTGGCCTTAAGATTAAGGTCCCACCAAGAAAGGCAAACACTTCTTTAGCACCCTGTCATAAAACAATTGCTTGGGTTAAATCATAACTGGAAGTTAATGGTTGCCAATGAAGTGACAAGAAGCTGTGGGAGGGGCTGTGAAAATGTACTCTAAGTGACTGGCATCACAGAAACACGCAGATGCGTACGCACAACTCTTGTCCTACCGCATCCTGGGAAGAAATAGTTTGCTGGTCTGAGCTGCAAGAATTTTTCTTCTCCACAGCAGTTACTCCAGCTATTATTTTAGTTTTTCTTAGTGAAACCCAAAACCAAAGTAGTCCTTGGTAGTTAGGCCAAAATACGACTGGCATCAATCCAGGTACTTTGGATTAGGCGGTAGCATTATGAAACCAGGATAAAAGCTTACATTTATTTCTTTACAGCTTGATGTTTGATATTGGCCTTATATTTTCCCAAAATGTCTTCTAAACTTCCATGTCATAAGATAAAGCTACCACACAAGCCTCCTGAACTGGAGAGTTTTCACAAGTTAAACACAATTGGGGCAAATCCATAATCTTGATATTCCCCTGCAGAGAAAAACCTCGTTTGCATCACTGAGGTTTTTTCAGGTTTCTGTCTCTGGCTGCATTATTAGCAAAATCTGCATAAGAGCTGGTACCACTGAAAGAAATAGGAAAATTTGT
>VZTV01080738.1:9232-64872 GCA_013400875.1 Anhinga rufa
ACCACCACCACCAGCACCCCCAGCACCACCAGCACCCCCAGCACCACCATCACTAACACCACCACCACCAGCACCCCCAGCACCACCAGCACCCCCAGCACCACCAGCACTAATACCACCACCACCAGCACCCCCAGCACCACCACTGCCCCAGCCAGGTGTGCGCCGGCAGGAGTTGGTGCTTCTCATTTCCAGTTTGACGGGGTTTGTGGCCGGCTGGGGTTTGGCCAGGTTGGGTGCAGGTCTCTGCAGCCAGGGACCAGGCGCTAGGTGACGTTTCCACCTCTCCTCTGCTGGTTTGGGGCTTGCCAGCGCGGCCCGGCCGAGGCCACGTCCCCGGGCTGGTCGCAGGGCTTGCTGCGGTGCAGCCTCCCCCCACGGCTGCACGTGCGGCCCCTGCTCTGACTCTTCCTTTGTTACCGGGGGTGGGGAGGGGAGGGGAAGGGGAGTTCAGCTCAGAAATGGTAAAATTAAATTTCCCAGATGTTCAGGCCCCAGGAGTTCTTGTGCTGTCTGGAGAGGAAATGGGGATTCGGAAAATCCCGCCTCATATTTTTTCCCCTATCACCTTGCCTTTCCGCTGCCATTAAGTGCAGCAGGAACAGTAAATTACAGGGCTGCGGAGCCGTCCCATCTTGTAGATACCACGGGGGGAGCGGGGAGACGGCGCTGGGGCGAGGCGCTGAGCTCCTGGGCTCTGCCCATGGCTCTGGGCAGCTCGCCTTCCGCTCCCCGGCACCGTCGCCGTCCCCACAGCCCAGCGCTCCCCACTGACGCGCCACCCCGTGCCCAAATTACGGGGTTTTTTGCCCAAAACCTGCAAGGCGGGTCCAGGCTCCAGTGCCCCCCGGCTGTCCCGTGGGCTTGGTGGCAGGGTGACCCTGCGCTGGGTCGCGGCAGGAGGGACGTGGAGGGTGTCGCGCCCAGGCGTAGCTTCACCCGTGCCTGCGCTGGAGCCCGGAGCGAATGCTCCGAGCACGGGACGGCTCCGGGTGCCCCGCAGCTCCGGTCGCCTCCGCAGACCCGTCAGGGCAGGGCACTGCCAGCCACGGCGGAGCGAGGGCGGCTTTCCCTGTGCTCTGCGCAAGGGCGCTCGGCGCAGCCCTTCCCGCGCTCGCCCTCGGCCGCGTCCAGCGTGGCACTCTGCGCCGCAGGGGAGGTGGCTGCCAGCGGTTTTGCTACAGCAGCAATAAAACACAGGGGGTGCAGGCAGGCTGCTTCTGCCCAAACCCATCATCCCGCTCCTCCCAGCCGCTCTTACCCCTGACGAGGGCCGCGAGTTCCTCACGTAGTGTTGAGCCGCAAGCCCGCTCAGTCGAGGCCGCCCTCAAAAACCTTTGCCTCCCGAGCGACAGAGCGCTATGAGCCGGCAGCGACCCGCTCTCAGAGCCGCTCGGCAGGTCTGAGCCAGGCGCTGGGCGCTGCCGAGCGCTCCCGTGCCTACGGCGGGGGCTGGCGGCGGCGGTTCAACCGGACCCGGCGTGCCAGCGCTGCCTTCCCAGAGCCCGGCCTCGTCCCCTCCTGCTCGGCGCGGTGACGCCGGCTGCACCGGGAGGGCTCCTCACCAGCCACGGCCCTTTTGGGTCCCTGCAGGCCAGGCCAACCCCCACCCAGACCCCCACCCTCCTGCATGGCCACCTCTCCCCTTCCCGAGGGTCCTGTCCTAGCCGCACAGGAAAACCTCCGCTTTTCCAGAGGTTTTCATTGCTCTGCTCCAGCCCCGTGCCCCGCTGCGTTTATCTCTGCTGAGAACTCCTCTGTGCTCGCTCTCCATGGGGCCGGAGCTGGTCTGGGAGATGCTCTGGAGGAGTGTGCTGCAGCGCTCCTGCCACGCTTGCCCCGCGTGTCCCCTGGCCCGGGCAGGCGTCGTGCGGGAGCTGGGGGTCTGCGCAGCCATCACCTTCCTCCCTCCCCTGTGCCGGGGAGCGCTGTGGCCCCGCTCCTCCGCATGCCCCTTCCTCTTGAGGAGCATACAACCCGGCTGCCTCCGAAGGGTGATGGGGGCGAGCGCGCTGCCCCGAGATCAGCGGAGGGGGCTCGTGCTCTGGGCCCCCAGCGAGGGCTGGCAGGGGCTGCCCCCGTGCTCTCCGCGGGTCCGGGCTCCCAGGCGAGCCTGTCCTCACCCATCTTGCCCTCGCGTTGAGGGGAGGCTTCAGCACCGCTCTGCCCGCACCCCGAGGTGGAGGCAGGGAGCCCACTGCCCGCGGGGATGGGGTAGAGCCGTGAGCTGTGTCCCACGTCCCACCAGCTTCTCCCGAGGCCCCTGCTGCGGCGTGTGCCAGCGGGGGCAATGGTGGGAGGCACGCCGCTCTGCTTTGGGGTCGGATGCGCTGCTGCCGCAGGGACCGGGGTGCCTTTCCTGGTGTTCCACAGGTGACGGGAGAGGTCAGCCCTCCGGTGAGCGGGGTGCGGGGAGCCTTCGCTCCCGTGGTTCCAGCCGCGGTCACCCTTTTAGCTCCCGGCTGGTCTCGGTGCCCCTTCCCGGTTTGCTTTCCGTGCAAATGCGTGCTCCCACTCCAGAAGAGAGAGTGGCTGATGCTGGACGCTCGTCCCTCGTCTCGTGAGCCGGTGTGCAATCCTGGCACTGGCTGCTCGGGGTGACCCACGTGCCTCTGCCCCCGCGTCTCGTGTCCCCGGCCCCGCTCGCCGCTCCGTCCTTTACGGCTCTACGTAACGCAGGCAGCGGGGACGAGCTCTTCGTGAGGGCGGTTGGCACGCAGAGGGTACTGCAAGGGCCCCCAGCCCCGGGGCAGTTTCAGCAAGAGATCTTGCTGGGATTTGGACTTTTTGGCGTTTAAGCAAGCCCAGTCCGCCCCCAGCGCGGGCGGCCTGCGAGCTGCCCCGAGCCGTGGCTGTTCCCAGCAGCTCTCCCAGCCGATACGGTCCCCGCAGGAGAAACGTCCCGGTTTGCCGCCGCCAGCGCTGCGTGTCCTGGCGAGGACGGGCACAGGCGACAGCCACGGAGGAGAACCTGGAGAAGCCCAAGCCCCTCCGTGGGGTGTCCGGGGCACCACGGCGCCGAGCCGGGGAACGGCACGAGCCTGCTCCGGAGCCGTCGCTGCCACCCGCCCACACGTCGTCCTGCATCCCGTGGCAAGCGTGATGCTCCCACCAGTGTGGTGTCCGCCTCCCTCCTGCTCACGTCCTGCCTGGGGGCATCGGCTGAGACCTTGTCCCCGTGCAGGTTTTTAACCTTTTGCGTAGATCTGGGGGGAAGTGGCACAAGCCCGAGCAGCCGCCACCTAGGCAGCAGAGCTCGGCCTTTCCCCGGCGGGCGGCAGACACCTACACATGAGTCATTCCAAAGAAGGATCCTTCCAGGGAGATGGTGTTGCTTTCGGCCCGATACGGGAAAGTCCCTGGGATAAGGCGGCGGCGTCGGGACGCCTGGGTGCGAGGCGAGGCTGAGTCATGCAGCATGAATCTGGGCAAGCCCCTTTGCCCACTGGGGTGCTGCTCAGCCAGCAAAAGCGGGATGAAGCGAAGGCCTGGCTAGGAAGTGTTCACGGCAGGTTTGCTGCCCTACTCAGCTGTCCCTCGGGGTGCCCGCAGCAGCCGGCAACCCCAAACGTCCCACCCGAGCTGCGTCCCCTCTCACTAGAAGGAGCCTCTGCAGAGCAGCTCACGCCTCCCACCCCGTTTCCCCCCTCCCTGCAGCGGGTCCTGCTCGCAGCGATCGCAGACGCTCGCCCACAGCCTTCCCTGGTGCTCCTGCCTTCCCCGCCGGGGTGCCGAGGTGGCATCTGGCCTCTGCCCATGCTGCCTCGTGGGGCTTCAGCGCCGCACGTGCCACCTCCTGCCCCTCTAGAGCTTTTAGCGAGGGGAGCCGTGGCATCGGCGTCCCTCTCGGAGTCACGAGTTGGGTGCAGCCTCCCACGGCCCCGAATGGAGACGGATGGAGGCCGTGGCAGGGCTGGGAGCTGGGCCAGCACGGCGCGTCTTGGGCCTTTTGGGAAGGAGGAGGTTTTAGAGAGAGCCGGCGGCGGCAGGCTGGGGTGCCTCCCACCGCAGGCTCTCGCGGCGAGCTGCACGGCATGTCTGGCGCAAAGCGGACGGGCAGAGCTGGCGACGGAGGGGCAAACGGTGCTGGCTTGGGGGCACCGCGAAAGAGATCCCTCCCCACCGGGTTACCCTTCCTTTGGCAAAGCCTAGAAAGCTGGAGAGGGACAGAATCCCGTACGGCAAGGTCGCGCTGGTTGGAACAACATCATCACACGGGAGCAAAGAGACGTGGCGGAAAAGCAGACCCTCCTGAGGGGGACGGATGAGCTGTTTTGACCTGAGCACCCAGCAGCGCAAGGCAATTTATACTCTGCATGATACGCTCGGCGTCGAGCGCAGCTCTGTGTGCGTGTTTGGGAGAGGGGACGCGGCTCTGCCTCCTTCCCTCGTGGGGCGGCTAAGCGGGAAGGGGGTCTCCGAGGAGCTGCGTGCCATCGCTTGCTGAGCTCGCGGGCCTGCCAGCGCCGGGGCGGCGGGCTGGAGCTGCCGGCGCTGGGTCAGCTCGGGGCGCCCGGCGAGGCGAGTGGTCTCGCAGGGAGCTGGCGTCTCCCGAAGGGGACGGTGGCCGTCTGGCTCTCCAGAGCCGAGGCAGGGTCCCTTCCGCCCGACGCCGAACGGGCTGTGAGATCCCAGCTGCACGGTGTTTGCAACTCCAGAGGAGATTGCTTTCATTTCCTCGCCATTTGTCAGAATACCCTCCTGATAAAAGATGGTTCATTTTATTCCTTTAACACACAATAAAACCTATCGAGTTGTTATCTGGCCGTAAAACCTCAAGCACAGGCTGAGCGCAGGGCTTACGCGCGGTCTGTTCGGTCACCTCTTCCCAGCGTGAGCCTGACCTAACTTACTTCTTAAGCAAACCAAAGTATCTAGTCCCCTCTGACAGCCGCCGAGGCTCTAACCTTGGGGAGGTTTATCCAGAGGAGCTGCAGGAAGGGAGGTGGCCCATCTCGGCCCAGGAGGCCTGCGTGGCTTATCCTTGCCACGTGCCTTGGCATGGGCATGCCTGCCCTGGGGTTTGCTCCCGCAGAGGAGTCCCTGCTGGGAGCCGAGGCAAAAGTGCCAACAGGAATTTATCAGAACTGATGCAAAAGGGGCAGCGGGAATTTATCGGAACGGATGCAAAAGTGGCAATACCAGCAAAAGAGGCAGAGAACCTGACCTTTGAAGCTGTTACAGGAGGTTTCCCAACAGGCTGGTAACTGGAAGGCGGGGGACTTCGCCACTTCAGCCCTGTAGGAGCTTCCCCACCTGCAGCTTCTGTTTTTAAACTGGGGTAGCGCTGGCTGGAGCAGTTTGCTGGAGCGCGAGGGCACGTTACAGCCGGTGGTCTGCGTCCCTCGCCCGCTGGGGAGAATTTGACACTGGTGCTCGTGAAAGCTAGGGACGGGGGAAGCGCTTGGTCTCCGCTGCCCAAGCAGGACGAGCCCCGTGTATTCCTCTTTGATGGCCTAAGATCTAGCAGTGTAAATCCCAGCAGATGCAAAGACTCCGGACGTTATTCCCCCCTGCCTGCTGCTCCCAGCTCTGTCTCCGTCCCTAGTGAATTGGAAAGGACGTGCAAGGGGGATTAGCAGGGTTTGGGGTTTTCCTGCTCTGAAATACTCAAGCTGTCAAGCGTTTGCTCGTGACTGGTTTTACCGCCGCTGCTTCATGCTTAATGAGCCTTGAATCCTTAACAAAGACTTCTCCCTCTTCAGGGCGTTACTCATTGGGGTTAAACGGGTTCAAACGCGGCGCGTGCATGCATGGCTCGGGCTGCCATCCCCACGCCTCTGCCTCGGCTCCTGCACTCTCTTTTACCTCCACCGGCGACCATCCGCGCCGTGCGGGAGACCAACAGGTTTTTAAAACCCAGCCACCCAGGGCACAGCCTTCTCGAGCAGGGCTTGAGGCTCCTGACAGCCGCCTCCTCCCCGTGCCCCCATGTGTGCGCGGCAAAAGCTGCCCCGTACGTCAGGAGAGCCCCGAGAAAGGCTGCAGCTCTGCACGGCACCCCCGGCCGGGTTTGCTCTCCCCACACGACCGGCGGAAGGTCTGCTGGGGCAGGCAGGGCCGTGCCGGGGAGGCAGCCGCTCGCCGCCTCTCCCAGCCGGTGGCAGTCACGCAAACGGCCCCCGGAGCCTCAGCGGAGCTGCTGCTGAAGCTGAATTTTCCTAGTCCGGCTGCCAGACCCGTGTCCTGCTCCACCTGCCCCCTCACCCTCCGCTGGCAGCGGTGCCCACCCCACCGGAGCCGTGGGCCAGCATGGCAAGCGATGGCCAGCACCGGTGCCAGGCAGGCGTGGAGGAGGCTGGTCCTGGCACGAGGTGGTGCTGCCTGCCGGGACGCCGGGAGGAGAGCGCTCCCCGAAAGGCACGGGGTCGAGAGCCGGGAGCGGGGGACGCTGCGGGAAGCGGGCTGGCCGGGACGTTATGGCTCCTGCTCGGAGGTAGAGACCCGCCGGCGCCTTTGGCAAGCTGGGACAGCCATCCCGCTTCCCGAGGGCTCGTGGCGCAGAGCTGCTGGTCCCCGCGATCCCCCGGCGTGCTCGAGGGGCTCCTACGTGCCGTGGCGTTGGCCTCGGCTTCCCCCCATCCCTGTCCCGGCACGGCTCCCTGGGACACCAGCCCCTCGCCCAGGCGGATGCACCAGCCCGGGGAGCCGGCCCTGCTGCCAGCCACCAGCATCGCGAGGCTGGGAGCCCCGGCTGCGGCCAGCCCCGCGTCCACATCGCTCTCGCCTCTCCATTTGCCGCCTGGACTCTGCCGGAGGGGACGTGCAGACTCTTTCCAGGCTCTTACTCGCCCCGTGCCTCTGATTTCCAGCTCCTAAAATCTGTTTCTCGCCCTCGGAGGGTTTCCCCCTTCTCCCGTCCCCTTGCCGTTCAGCGACCGCGCACGAGATTCGGACGCAGCTGCTGGGGGCTCTGGGCAGCAAACCTAGGCGGGCTAACGGGAGGCACCGTGTTTTCCACGCCCGAGTTTCAGGCTCACCGACGGGGTCTGGCGTGCTCTCCGGCTCGAGTGGATGCAGCTCCCACTGGAGCTCCTTCCTCCTTCGTCTCTCCCAGCCACCCCATCTCCCCCTCACCATGCACCGGCCCCATGGCAGCGGCGCCGTAGCCGGCACCCCGGTGCTCCCTAACCCCCTCCTCGCGCGCGGCCGTGGCTGGGGACGCCCGGGGGTCCCCCACCAGAGCCGGCACAGCTCCCTCCATCCGAAAGCCCCGGCAGGGACGGCGCGAGCGGCCACTTACCAGCTTCCTCTGGTTGCTGAGGCAGAAAGTGCAGATCTGTTTGGGCTGGGAGTTCTCGGTGTCGCGCGCGGGGGGGCTGCTGCCGCCGTGGTGGTAGAAGGCAGGGGTGGTGTGGCAGGGCTGCCCGTCCCCGCACGCCTCCCCCACCAGCAGCACGTTCCCCAGGTGGGAGATGTAGCTGGAGGCCAGTCTCAAGGTCTCGATCTTGGAGAGCTTTCTGTCGGCCGGCTCGGTGGGGATGAGCGTGCGGAGGGCGGTGAAGGCAGTGTTGACGCTGTTGGTGCGGTCACGCTCCCGCGCGTTGGCCGTGTGACGCTGCCGGGGCTCCCTGTTGATCCGGTTGGGTTTCTTGCCGCTCCTGCGCTTGCTGGCCTTGATGCCGTAGCCGTCGGCGTCCAGGTGGTAGGGCTTCTCGTCCGAGCCGGAGCTCTCGCTGCCGTTCTCCTCATCCTCGGACAGCATGCTGATCTCGGGGTACAGGTACCGGCTGGGGGCCGAGCGCAGCATGGCAAAGGACATGTTGGGCGGCGAGGGGACACCGGGGAAGCCGCGTGGGGACCGCCGCGCTCTGCCGACCTCCTCCTGCCGCGGGCAACCTCAGCTCCAGGCGCTCATGCTGCTTCCTCGGCTGGGGTCCCGGGAGCCCCGGCTCGCGTCGCCCTCCGAGGCGGTGCCGCGGGGGGTCTCCCCCTCCCCAGCTCCCCGCCGGCTCGCTGCGCGCGGAAGGGGTTAAGGGCTGCTCACAGGCAGGGCTGCCTGCTTCCTCTCCCCACACATGTGCATCTTAAGACGCTGAGTGTGGCAGGAGCGGGGAGTTTTATAGCAGCAGCAGTGGTCAGCCAGGCCCCTCCTCCGGCAGGCAGCCCTGCTCCGGCTCTGGAAGTGGGAGCCGCACAGGCTCACGCCTACCTGAGCTCACCCTCCATCCCCGCGGGGGGACTTAACCCTTCAGGGCTCGGCTGGGGGTCCTGCCCGCTGCCGGGGGGGCTGCCGCTGCCGGGGGGGCTGCCGCCAGCGCGGCCAGGACACCAGGACACGGAGCGCTTGCTGCGGTTCGCCTGCCGGCCGCGGGCCTCGGCTGCCGGCCCGGCATGCGGCGGGCACACGGGGCACGCGTGCGGCATCCTCGGTCGACACCTGCGTGGGCTCGGGCGGACGCGGCGCTGCCGGGGAGGTGGGCATGGGCAGCGGGGTTTGGGGGGGCTCCCAGAGGTCCCTGGAGGACCCTACGTGCTGGGGTGGGAGGGAGGCTCCCCCGGCCCCGTGCCTGCGGGGTCCGTGGGCTGCCGGCGCCTGGGACGGGGCTGCGTCACCCCCAGAGCCGGGGCTGGGGGGCAACAGGCCCCTGCTCAGGATTAGTCCCTGCAAAGAGAACCCCTGAGAGCGCTCCCTCCCCTTCCCGCAGCATGACCGAATCCATCCTGCTGCGGCTGCTGCTGCTGCTGCTAATGGGGCAGAGAGGGAGGAATTAACCCTTGAGGAGCTGCCCACCGGCACACCTCTGCCAAAGCTCCTGCCTGGTGCACGCCTGCTGCTTTAATTTGCTTTCATTTCCTCCCCAGATACCAAGGACGGCATCTGGGTCTCTGTCAGCCGGCTAGGTGCGTGTGGGTGCGGAGCCCGCTGCTGTCGCCGTAACCTGGCCCCGTAACCGCCCCGGCTCTGCTCAGCCCACAGAAACCAGCACCTGCTGGCAGGGCCGGCGTCGCAACCTGCCCCAAACCCCGGCTCCCCTTCCCGCGCCGGCTCATCGTGCCCGCGCGGGCAGCTCGAGCAGACCCCTGGGGCTCGGGGGGTCGAGCAGGGGTCCCCATGGACCCCCAGCAGCTGCCGCCTGAGCGGGGCAGTGCCGGCCGTCTGTGCCCAGCCCTGGGAGCGAAGGAAGCCGAGGCCTTTCTGTGCTCTGCAGGTGAGCTTAGAGGCTGCTGGGGAGAGCCCTGCAGCCCAGCCGCGGCTTTGCTCTGCGAGGCTCTTGGCTCGGTGGCAGCCCCAGGCAGGCTCGGTGCATCCCCAGGGCTTGATCGCCGGCCTGGAGCCGTGGAGGTGCTGCGAGGCTGCTCCGGAGCTTGCTGGTCCCTTGCCGCAGGGGCAGAGGGTGGGCAGGGAGGTTCGGCCCCGGTGAAGGCCATCAGCCTCCTCCTCCTCCTCTGGGGCCAGGCACACGGGAATCCCCCCCAGCATCCCGGGCCGCAGAGCTGTCCCTACGGTGTGGGGCTGGGACCCTGCACCCAGGGTGGGTCTGGGGAACCTGTGGCCCTCCGAGCGCAAGGCGCCTCAGCCCTGTAACCTTGTAAAGTGAGAGCTGTGACAGTGGGAGCGTGCCCCTTCGGCTGCACACTCTGCCTTCGCACAGGGAGAGCATCGGCCCAGGCACATCTCCCAGCCGGGCAGAGCTTCTGCCGCTTGGCCCTGCTCAGGGGACCCTCAGGGCAGCAGCAGCCCCGAGCAGGGCGACTGCAAACCCGCAGCCTGGGGGGCTGAGCCCCACGGACTGCGCTCCCCTTGCTAGCAGGAGGGACATGGGCTGCTTTTGGTGAGGGGGGGCCTGGCAAGCCCCAGCAGCGGCAGCTCCAGCCCTGCCTGCACGCGGCCGGGGGCAGAGCCCGCTGCTCCGCCAGTACGCTCTGTGTGGCGTGCTGATAAAGCTGCCTTTTAACTCAGCCAGAAATGGGAGCTGCCCTTTGCTGTGAAGCCTCGGGTTCCCCCTCCGTTTCGGAGGTGAGCAGTGCATCCCCCCCGAGCAGGAGCTCCGCACTGGGTGTTGTCGCTCCGAGCCAGTGTTTTCCACCTTTGCAGTGTGCTACCACAGTTAATCAGGAGTCTCAGCAGCTTCTGAAATCCAAGCCACTGTCATCTCCTTCCACAGTGCTGGGCGCTCACCATGTGTGCTTTGGAAACCCAGGCTCCTGTAGGCATCTGCTTTCGTTTAGCTCCGCTAATGACCTTGCTTTTCTCTAGCACCTTCTATCCAAGTGCAATCCCCAGGCTCTTTCCCTGCGCTGTCCTTCCTGGTGAGACGCACGTCCGTCTCCCTCTGGCCCAGCTCCTCCGGCTCCGGACCGGGATGGAGAGCGGTCCTGTGCGCAGGCGACGCTCAGCCCTGGCTCGGGCCACAGCACCAGGCCTGGCACGGGCTTGGAAAGCCCTGGTCTTAAATAAGCCCAGGCATTTGGCGCTGGAGATCGCAGCGTCCAGACCCCTGGCTCTGTGGCTCTCCTGGCTTCCTGGAGAGCTTCCATGATGTCCTGATGTGGACATCGTCTTCCCAGCCCTGGCAGGTCACCAGAGCCTGGTGCAGGCGCCTTCTCCTGGGGAGGCCACGGCTGCAGAGCCATGGCCGAGGAGTCTGAAATTCCCCGCTGCGATCCATCCCCTGCCACGGCTTTATTACCTGGAAGCTTGGCCTGGCTGCCTGCAATGACGCCACTGCCGCGCTGCAGAGGAGCTGCTGCCTGCAGCGGCTGCCTGTCTCGCCCTGCTCCCTGCGCCGAGGTGCTGCACCGGGGCGCAGCTGGGCTCCCGTGCTCCCTTTTGAACCTGCCTCTCCCCGTCTTCGGGACCTGCCCTCCCCAGCTAACAGCCCTGCAGAGCGCCGGGTGCCTGGGGTGGCTTTCCTGCTGTCGCCTTGACCCCGGGCTGTGCGGAGCTTCCCTCCCCGCAGAGGGTGCCCGGGTGCTCGTGGAGGACCCCCCTCCTACGGGGCAGTGCCGCTGGGGGTGCAGAGCCCTCTCCAGCACTGCTGGAGTCTGGACTGCGGCCGCCTTGGTGGGGGCACACGAGTCGTCCTCATGCCGTGGTCCCGGGATCCCCAGCAGCACCCAGGCACGCTGCCCTGGTCTCCAGGGTGGGGGGTGGGAGGGCTGAGCTTGCCCCGTCCCCTTTCTCCTCCACGTGGACCGGATATTTTCAAGAGAAGAATCTTTCCTACGAGGCTCTCCAGCTGCCAGGAATGTGCGTCTAGGAATGCCCAGGGCCCATCCAAGAACAACTTCCAGACGTGAGGCTGAGTGACGGCAGTCCCTCGCTTCGGGGCTCCAGACTCCCCCGCGCTCCTCGCTCCGAGGACGGGGCTCGCCGGAGGCGATGTGTTAACGACACGGGAGGCAGCCGCGCCGCCCGAGTGGGTGGGTGGGAGGCGAGCGGAGGGGAGGGACGGCGTTTGTCGCTACTGGGCTGCTTCGGCACCCGTTAAGAAACTCCTGTCTGGGAGGAATTTGCTCCTTCCTCCGCACCGTGGGGCTGGGGGAGGACATGGATCTCACTGCTGTGGATTAGCCCCGTGGGGGAGCCGCAGCCCGGCCGTCCTCCCACGGTGGCCCAAGGTGTGAACTAACCCACGGGACTTTGTCGGGGCTGAGACCCCGGTCCTGACCTGCCCGACGGCACCGTCGGTGCTCTGGGGGTTTGCTCCCTGCCCCAGAAAACCAGGGGCAGGGACACCCGATCGGGGCCTCCCGGTGTCCTCCCCAGCGGTCACCGGGGTGTCTGTGCCGGGCACGTAAGCACCGGGGATGGGACGAGTGCGTGGGGCACCCCGCCGGCGCTGAGCCCCTGCCCGGTGCATCTCCCACCTCGAGGTCCGGGCTGGGGCAGGAGGTCCCGAGCGCCCTCGCAGCGTGCAGTCGGGGTGTGCTCCTGCGTGGCCAGCACGGGACCCCGGGGCTCGCCTTTGAGGGGAAAATGTTCCAGGCCTGCTGGGATCCTGTCTGTGCTCCTGGCAAGAGCTTTGCCCAGGGATTCCTGCGTCAAGTCCACAGCTCCTGGCGGAGCTGAGCCGGCCTTCGGGAAGAGACGCCCAGTCTGGGCTTCCAGGCTCCAGGCAAGGCAGCGCTCCCTGCGCAGCAGCCCGGGGTGTTAAAAATACTTGCTTGTCTCTACGCTGCCTGTGTGTCTCTCCAGCTGAAGGCGGCAGCTAGCCCCGCTCTGCCGTGCCACGGCTGGAGAGCCGGCCCCGCTCACGTCTCTCCCCGTGCGAGTGGAGCTGTAGCGTGTGTCCGTCGGGGTGAAGAGAGCATCCATCACACAGGGGAAGAGGGCAGAGAAGGCAAGGCTGCTCCGATCCCTCGGCCACAGAGCCCAGAGAAACAGTTTGCACCCCTGTACCTGTGCCATCACCCGGGCACCCGTGCTGCCGATCCTCTGGGCCCCTCTCGCTCTCTGCCCTGCCGCCGTCGCTGCCCAGCCCGCCCGCATCCCCGGCGGCGAAGCCGAGCGGCTCCAGCATCGCTGCCTGCAGGCTGCGTGGGCAGGACGGCCGCGTCCCCTCCCCTGCTTCTCCCCAGAGGCTCGGCGTGGCACCGCTGAACTCCTGCTCTGCCAGGGCCTTGCGTCCCCAGCCTCGCCGCTGCCGGCAGGACCCCTGCGACCGAGCGAGCCGTGCGGCGGCGTGAGCACACGAGCACGCAGCTCCAGGAGCAAGGACGTCTGCTAAAAACACAGCGGGGTGCAGCTGGACAGGCAGCCGCGCACCTCTGCCCGGCGAGCGTCGGTGTCACGCTGGGTGCTGAGAACAGGAGCCCGCCCCAAGTGCCGGTTGTCACTGACCCCGTCGCCGTTCCCTCGCCCCGTGCAGGTCCAAGGGGCTGCTGTGAGCGGACGGTCGGATGGAGCGGTCTCCAGAGGCACTCCCGCCTCCGCCTGGCAGCCCCTCGGGGAGCCGGCGGCTGCTCC
Organism: Anhinga rufa; assembly: GCA_013400875.1. Classification (NCBI taxonomy): domain Eukaryota; kingdom Metazoa; phylum Chordata; class Aves; order Suliformes; family Anhingidae; genus Anhinga; species Anhinga rufa. Next base: position 22,146 of record VZTV01080738.1, read on the forward strand.
CCATTGCTCTGGGCAGAAACCTCCTTCCCGGGTGAGGCAGCAGCTCCAGCCCCGGCAGACACAGCGGCTGCGAGCTCCCGCCCAGCCAAGAGCTGGCAGCACCGCACAGGCGCCGTGAGAGCTGCGGGCATCGGGCATCTCCCTGGCATCTCCTGGGCATCCTGGCTGCCGAGCCGGGCTCCCGGAGGCCTCTTGGAGAACGGCTTTCCCGCTGCCAGCCACAGGATGAGGCTTCCAGAGCTGACATCCCAGTGTCTGCCTGCCTGCCTGCCTGCCTGTCGGTACAGCTGGGCAGCTGCAGAGGGCAGCGACCCAGTGGAGCTCAGCCTGCAGATGCAGGGGCTCTGCCGGGTCAGTCCCAGGTGGTCCAGGACGCCGCCGCGGTCTCGGCCGTGCCCCAGCAGCACGCAGCCTCCGGCCAAGTGCAGCAGCGGCTTCCCAGGCCCGGGCCAGCCCTTGCTGATGCCGAGGGGAAAATTCCTGCCCGGATCCCCGCGGGGCTTGCACACATCCTGCGCTGACTCTGCTCGGAGAGTGATGGATGGGTCCGGCGTGGCCCCGGGGGCTCCTGCCGGCTCTGCCTTCCCGGGGCTCCAGGCGCCTTTCCGTGGGAGGCTCCATGTTGTTTGCAAGTGTTTATGGGGACCAGATGGTGCCGCGGGGCGAGGGTGACCCCTGACTGCGGGGTGTACGGGGCACAGGTCGCCTTCACACCTCCGTCCCTCTGTGGCTGTAATTGGGGACGGGGTCTCTGCGTTCTGCAACGCGAGGGCAGCTGGGAGAGGCTGGAGCGCCCTCGCTCCCCGCTCCTGCCCGACCCTGCCAGCCCCGAGGGGCAGGACGCGGCCGGGGCGGGCGAGGAGCAGCGGCTGGCGCTGGGGGCCAGGCAGGACCGCCTGCCCGGTGTCTGCCCGACCCCTGCCCGTTCGGGTCGCATCCTGCCCTCGGGTAGCTGCAGGGGCTCCGTCCCCAGGGCACGCCGCGGGTTTGCTGTCGGTGGTGCTGAGTGGAGGTCTGCGTTGCCCACAGAAGCGCCGCCGCGACTGCCTCGGTGTTTTGGTGACTTGCCGTGGCCGTGAGCACTGCTGCGGGTTGAGTGAGAGCAACTTCGCTACCGGGTTTGAATCTCCCACCTTTCCCTTTGCCAAACATTCCCTCGCTCCCGTCCGGGGGGGTGCAGAACAAAACCTCCCCCTCTGCCCCCTCTCCGCCTGTGGGCTTGGCATCGGGTACCAGCCGGAGCTGTCGCCGGTGCCCGGATGAGCTCTTTGGGGTCTCCGTCTTCGCTGCCTCTCTCCGAGCCCTGTGCTGGGGCAGCCAGAGCCGGTGGGAGTGCGGAGCCCCCTCGGGGGCTGGTTCCTGCCCCCAGCCTCTCGTAAAGGGAAGCAGAGCAGCTCCGATGTTCCGTCTGTCCCCGTCTCCCCCGGCCCCTGTCGGTCCAGGGTCAGGGACAGCTCACCTCCGCAGCGTGTCCCCACGTGAGCTGCTCGTGGGGATCGGGGCGGCCGTCCCCCACGCTCCCCGCCGGTGTCAGGGACAGGAGCCGTGGAGCCCAGCAACATCTCTGAAACACGCCTGTGGTGCCGGCTGGGCCCGCTCCACCGGCGCGCCGTGATGCCGGGGGCTGCTGGCACGGGGACCCGTGGCCACCCGCAGACCCCGGTGGCTGTGGAGCCAAGGGGAGGGATGAAGCCACCGGCGCATTGCGGGCAGCTTGCCTGCTGCCGGCACGGGCGGCCGAGGAAGGCGGCGAGCGGCCGGCCGGGCGCGCGTGCGCGGGGGGAGCGGGCCTGGCAGCTGGCGATGGGAAAATGTGAGGCGTGCTCCCGTCTGCAGGACGGACGAGGCAGGATTGTGCTCGGCCGCGGCGCTGCTGACCGCCCGCAGCCCCCTGCCCGCGCGCCACAGCAGGCACCTGAAGCCTGGCTGCAGCCAACGCCGCGCTCCGGCCTTCCCGCTCATCAGGCCGTGAAGTTTTTAAACCCTTCCTGCTGCGGTAAATGACCCCAGGCGCTCCTTACCTTGACGCTTGCGTCGGCGAGCGTGGAGGAAGGGACTGCACGTCCCCGTACGAAGCGCAGCTCAGGGCTGCCCGCAGTCGTGCAGGGCGCTGGCGTTGGAGGCATGCTCGCAGGCCAGACCTCCTCACCCCGCTGCAGCTTTGGGGTTCAGCCATTGCCCTCCCAGCCTCCCCCGTCCCGGTGCACCCCTCTCCAGCCTCGTGCCGCCCCGGCTGCCTGCAGCGGGTGGGTGCCGGGGCAGCGCAGCACGGCAGCGGGCATCAGCAGCCGGGGTTTGCATCGCTCCCGCTGGGAGGGCTCGGGGCATCCTCGCTGCGAGCATGCCTGTAGCTGGGCAGGGGGGTGCATGTCACACATCTTTCCTTCCCCCCCCCGCCGCCTCCTTTTTACCCCCCTCCCGGCACCCGGGGTGCATCTGCTTGAAACGGTGTCCCCTGCCCTCCCCTCACACCTCCGCTCCCCGCCAGGACATTCGCAACACAGTGGGCAACATCCCCATGGAGTGGTACCAGGACTTCCCGCACATCGGCTACAACCTGGAGGGCAAGAGGATCTACAAGCCCATCCGGAACAAGGACGAGCTGGACATGTTCCTGGAGAAGATGGAGAACCCCGACTACTGGTGAGCATGGCGGGGAAGGCCGTGTCGGTGCACGGTGTGACATGCTCGTCGCGTGGAGGGGGTGTGTGTGTATCCACGCATGTGCGCACCAGAGCTTGAAACACCCGACTGCCCGGAGCGCAGGGCTGTAGAGCACAGGCTGGAGACCTCGAGGTCTCCCGGTGTGGCTTCGGGAGCCCGGGCATCAAGGTACCACCGTCAGGGATGGCCGCTGCAGTCCGGCCCTAACCCTGTTCCATTTGGTTCCCCGCAGGCGAACGGTCCAGGACAAGATGACGGGTGCAGACATAAAGCTGACAGACGAGCAGGTGGAGCTGGTGCATCGGCTCCAGAAAGGGCAGTTTGGGGATGTCCACTTCAATCCCTACGAGGTAGGGTCATGGCGCACCCGCTGCGCTGGCTCCGAGCGCGGGGTTGCCCCAGAACGGGCAGGGGCAGCCCAGCTGCCGCCGCCACACGGGTCTGTGTCTCCCCAGCCCTCCGTTGACTTCTTCACCCACGAGGTCATGATCCACCCGGTGACGAATCGCCCAGCGGACAAGCGGAGCTTCATCCCCTCCCTCATCGAGAAGGAGAAGGTGAGAGGTCTGATGGCACCTTGGCTGAGCTGGGAGCACAAAGCCGAGCTCTGCTTGCGGCTGCAGCCCCCACGCAGACAGCAGCATTGAAGGCTGGGGACTGCGGCTGTTCTCCTGTCCGGCAGTCCCTCCTGTCCCTCGGTGCTCGGCGGCTTTCATTTCCATCCTCACGTCCCACACCTCCTCCTCCTCTTCCTCCCCAAGCCTGCAGAGTCCTGTGGCTCCTGGGGTTGACCTCTCCCTGCCCCACAGGTCTCCAAGCTAGTCCACGCCATCAAGATGGGCTGGATCAAGCCCCGTAAGCCCAAGGATGACACACCGACGTACTACGACCTCTGGGCCCACGAGGATCCCAACTCCATCCTCGGCCGCCACAAGATGCACGTCCCAGCCCCCAAGATGAAGCTGCCTGGGCACGAGGAGTCCTACAACCCCCCACCCGAGTACCTGCTCAGCGAGGAGGAGGTAAGGAGGGGCCGTGAGCGGCCAGGAGCCACAGGGGAAAGCACCGGGCACATGGGGAGCTCAGGAGGTGCTGGGACCCGAGGGAGGCTGTGCTGGGGGGGGGACAACGGGGTGCGCCTTGGCGGGGCACCCTAGAGACCATGTCGTGTCGAGATGAGTCGAGATCTTGCAAGGAAAATGAAAGGAAAGGTTCCTCAGCCCCCTGAATAAAAACAGAAGACGAGGGGCCGCCTCCCAGGGAGCGGGGTGTCCCTGCAAGGCAAGGTACGGCCTCCAAGCTAAGCTACTGCAGGGTGTCGCGGTGTGGGGTTCGTTCTGGCACGCTGCGTCCAGGGGCGTGCTCGGCCCAGGGGCTGGGGAGTAAAAACAGGCAAAAACCAGGTAAAAACAGGTAAATAAAGGTAAAAACCCTGGCAGGCTGAGGAGGGCTCGGCTGGAGGCAGACAGGGAGCCTTGGGGCAGAGCGGGCAAGCGCAGTGTCTCGCTGGCCGGCGAGCGGTTCTTGCTGGGCTTGGGGGGGTTGTGTCGGGGCTGGGGCAGCGGCCCCATCGCCACGCAGGGGTCCTGCCGGCCCTGCTGACCCGGGTCCCCTCTGCCCCGCAGAAGCTGGCCTGGGAGCAGCAGGAGCCGGCCGAGCGGAAGCTGAACTTCGTGCCGCAGCAGTACCAGTGCCTGCGGGCAGTGCCTGCCTACTCCCGCTTCATCCACGAGCGCTTTGAGCGCTGCCTGGACCTCTACCTCTGCCCACGCCAGAGGAAAATGCGGGTGAGAGCTTCTCCTACCCCCCCACCCAGGTATCCTGGGGACGTGTCGGGCTGGTCTCTGCTCGAGACCGTGTATGCCCCGATGCCACCCAGATGGGCAGGGGACCGCGATGCTCTGGGGCACAAACTGCTGCTCCTAAAGGCCTCTTGCCCCTCACCTACCCGTGACGCCAGTCCCAGCTCGCTGCAGAGCTCCCGAGCTGGGACAGGGCTGCGCCCATGCTTGCAAAAGTGCTGTCCTGCAAGTCCCCTCTGGCTCAGAGCCCCGAGCCTGGGCTTTCCAGCCGGAGCCTGCCCTGGGGCTGCGGGGCTGTACAGCCCATGCACCAGCACCGCTGCCGGGGGAGCGCTGGGGGGGCCGAGGCGCAGCCTGGGTCTGTCTCACCGCCTGCCTCTCGCAGGTCAACGTGGACCCAGAGGACCTGATCCCCAAGCTGCCGAAGCCGCGGGACCTGCAGCCCTTCCCGACCACCCAGGCCCTGGTAAGCGGATGCGCGGAGCCGGGGGACGCTGCTCTGCGTGCCCGTGGCAGTGGGCTGTGCCCAAGCCGGTCCTGGTGAGACCAGGCATGCCCATGCACCCGTACCGGCTGTTCGGGCCACGGCTGCTGCCTGCTTGCCCCAGACCTGCCCTGCAGCCCATGCTGGGCAGAGCCAGGCGGCAGCGGGGTCCTGCCCGCAGCGGGTGAGGCGGGACTGGGACCAGTGCCACTGCAGATGGGCAGAGCAGGGGTCCTGCCCCTGGAGAAGAGCAGGAGCCCCAGGTCTGGTCATGCGGGGCGGTTGGTGGCATGCAGACCTCTGCGTTCCTCTTAGACACAGATGACCGCAGGCCCCCTCTCCCTCCCTGAGGAACGTGGGGCAGTGCAGGGAGGTCCCCACAGAGGAGCTGCTGGGCTGCGTGGGGCCCTCACCCACCCCTCCTCTCCCTCCCCAGGTCTACCGTGGGCACACCAGCCTGGTGCGTTGCCTCAGCATCTCTCCCAGCGGGCAGTGGCTGGTGTCAGGTAAGGATTCGCTCTCCAGACCGGACACCACTGGCGTGGCCCCAGTGCTGGAGCTGGTCCCAGTGTCACCCCACGCTGGCGCAGGGCTCGGGGCAGCCGGGCTGCCACCCTGTGCACGTTTGAGAGCTGGGGTTCCCATGAGTGGACAGGCGTCGGGGAGCCTGCCAGCCCCCTCCACCCGTGCACGGCTGTGGGGGAAGCCTGGGCAGGCGGCTGGGAGCATCCCTGGGAGTCCTGCGGCTACCCAAGCCGGCAGCGTGTGCCCCCCCAGCCTGCGGAGAGGCGTGTTGCCACCAGAAGGCTCCGTGGGTTTTTCCAGCCGCTCTCGGGACCCCACCCAGGAGCCTGCGTCCCTCCCGCTCCGCAGTGGAGAAAGTGAGGCTGGAGGAGTAAACGCGGAGCCCTGCGCGGCCGGCCGGAGGCTGGAGATTGAGAGCAGATGGCAGTTTAACAGCCCACAAAGGCACATGTGCTTTTTATAGCGCTGGAGTTTCCAGGCTGCCAGCTCCCGGTGGCCGCGGTGTCGGCTGGTTGCACAACGTGGAATTCCTGGCCCCGGGCTGGGAAAGCGGCTGAGATCAGGCGTTAAAAATAAACCCGACCTGCGGGGACACGCGCATGCCGTCGGCTACCTGCTCCCACCACGCCTGCCCGTGGAAAAGCCTGTCCAGGGAGCCGCCTGCTCGGGGAGCCGCCTGCCTGCATCTCACCGTGCCGTGCCGAGCTGAGCCAGGCACGCTGCCAGCACGGCAGCTGCGCCGGGAGCCGCGCGCATCAGGAGGGGGACCACGGGCAGAGACGTGGTGCTGGAGGGAGTGGGATGGGGGCCTGTTCTCTCGGCAGCAGCCTCCGGTCACGTCTCGCCGTCGTGGTGCTGGAGCTGCCGACATATGGGGAAGCTGCTGGGGAATCGCCAGCACCGGGGCATCGCGGCGTCCCTCTTGCTGCTCCCAGTGCTCCTCCCCAAAGGCCGCGAAGTGGGGCAGTGCTGCGGGGCTGCTCTCCCCTCTGGCTAGGGGACGTGCCCTGGAGCCCCGTGCTGCTGAGCCGAGCCACGGCAGCCCCCCGGGTGTGTCCCTGGGGGGACCCGTGCCTGTGCCGGGCCCTGGCCCACCCTGTCCTGTCCCGCAGGCTCCGATGACTGCACGGTGCGGTTCTGGGAGGTGAGCACGGCTCGCTGCATGAAGACCCTGCCCGTGGGCGGCGTGGTGAAGAGCGTCGCCTGGAACCCCAACCCCACTGTCTGCCTGGTGGCCATCTGCGTGTAAGTGTCCCAGCGTGGCCTTCATCGTCCTCAGCCCGGAGCTCCCTGAGCTGGAAGCGGTTGCTGGGCTTCCCCTCCCAAAGCCTGTCCAGCCTCCAGGGAGCACCTGTAAACTCATGGCTCCCCCAGCAGCGAGGACGGCCACACTGTGATGTGCAAAGCCACCTCTGCTCGCTGTCACCCTGCCTCCCGCTTCGTTTGGTGGCCCTCGTTCTTCTGTGGAGGGACCAGTCAGTCCCCACCATCCTCACTGGGGCATCCAGGCTATGACAGAACTCCCCTGTTTTCTCCCCCTTCTCTTTTTGCTTGCCTATGGAAGGGCCTGACCACTCGCAGACTCCCACACGTCCCTCCCCGCGGTGGCGTGGGGCTTGCAGAGGTGGGGTTTCCTCTCCTCGGCGGTGCCCTGACCCATACGCTCGTCCTCGCTGCAGGGAGCAGTCGGTGCTGCTGGTGAACCCTTGCCTTGGGGACAAGCTGCTCTACGGGGCCACCGACCAGCTGCTCGAGTCCTACGTGGCGCCGGAGGAGGAGCGGGTCCAGCCCGTGCAGTGGGTGGTGGCCACCGTGGAGGAGCACAGCAAAGGCGTCCGTCTGGTCGTCCAGCACAGCAAGGTAGGGACGGGGAGGCCCCGCGGGAGCCAGGCCGGCCGGGGGCTGCTCCCTGGGGAGGCGTGGGGCTGAGGGGTCTGACCCATGGCTGTCCCCCTCCCCGCTCTGCGCAGGCCCTGAAGCAAGTGACCTGGCACGGCAAAGGCGACTACTTCGCCAGCGTTGTCTCCGACAACAGCAACATGCAAGTGCTGATTCACCAGACCAGCAAGCGCTGGAGCCAGAACCCCTTCCGCAAGAGCAAGGGGCTGGTGCAGTGTGTGCTCTTCCACCCCATCCGGCCCTACTTCTTTGTCGCCACCCAACGCTACGTCCGCGTCTACAACCTCCTCAAGCAGGAGCTCACCAAGAAGCTGATGGCGAACTGCAAGTGGGTGTCCAGCATGGCCATCCACCCTGGAGGTACGTGGCCTGCGTGCTCCCCCAGGAGCCGGTACGGAGCGTCCTGCCCAGCCAGGCAGCCGGGGGCGCGGGCAGGACACCGTGGGGTTCGCTGGCAACCCCAGTAATACCCTGTTTCCTCTCACAGGCGACAACATCATCTGCGGCAGCTACGACAGCAAACTGGCCTGGTTTGACCTGGATCTCTCCACCAGACCCTACCAGCTGCTGCGGTGAGCCCCGGGAGCCGGGCCAGCCTCCGCCTGCTCCCCACTAACCTGCCTGCAGCCCCCCCCAACCCCATGGGGCCTCTTCCCGGGGCTGTTCCCTCTCCTGGGACCTGGCAGCAGGCTGGAGCCCGTCGGGGCTGTGCCAGGAGCAGCCATCCCTGCCCAGCGTGTTGGTGTCTCACGGCTCTCCTGTGGTGCCGGGGTGGGGAACCGTGACCACAGCTCTGCCAGGGCTCCGGGCAGGGCAAAGCCTCTATGGCAGTAGGCGCTGGGCTGCTTTGAGCTGCCCACAGCAGGTCCCAGTCTGTCCCAGTTGCCCTCTCCCCTCCCATACATGCAGTCATTCACAGCAGAGCCTGCCCGTGCACAGACCCAGGCGCCCAGGCAAGGATCGGGACGGGGCAGAGCGTCCCCCCCTTGCCCTGACATCGCACCCGCCGTCTTTGCAGGCACCACAAGAAAGCGCTGCGGAGCGTGGCCTTCCACAAGCACTACCCGCTCTTCGCCTCGGGCTCCGACGACGGGACTGTCATCGTTTGCCACGGCATGGTCTACAAGTACGTGGTGGGGAAAGCCGCGGCGGGGTTCGGTGTCGGCTCCCCTCTCCTCCGGCAAGCCGCGGCACGGCAGAGCCCAAGAGGAGCTGCTGGGCAGGGCGGGGGGCAGCGCGTGTGGGGTGCCTCCGGGGGTACCCCAGGGAGGCCAGAGGGAGGGGGCCAAAGCCCTGCATTGACCCGTCTCCTCCACCACAGCGACCTGCTGCAGAACCCACTGCTGGTGCCTGTGAAGGTGCTGAAGGGCCACGTGCCGACGTTGGACCTGGGCGTCCTCGACGTGCTCTTCCACCCCACCCAGCCCTGGGTCTTCTCCTCCGGCGCCGACGGCACCGTCCGGCTCTACACGTAGCTGCTGCCCAGCGCCAGCGCACCCGCCAGCCCAGCACCCTGCGGGCAAGGGGTAGCGCCGGGACCACCGCACGGAGCGCTGCTCCCGCTCCCGCACGCGGACTCCCGGCGCCTCTCTCATTAAACTCTTTTGGAAACAATCCTGCGCCGCTTTGTCCTGCACTGCCGGGGAGCCACCGCCACGGCGGCTGCGTGCTGGAGAGCTGGAGCCGCGGGCTGCGCGTCGCCGCCATCCCTCCCCGGAGAGCCCCAGGTGGAGGGAAGGGTGGTGGGGCAGGCGGTGGGATGGAAGGTGGCGGGGTGGGCATCCCGCAGCACCTGGCCCAGCCCGGGGCTCCAGGCTTCCCCCACCATGCGCCAGCCTCGGGGACGCGGCGGCTCCTGGGCTGCAGCCGGTCCCAGGCCCGTAGCCGGGCTGGGGCCGTGCACCAGGGCTGGCACGGGACATGCACCCACCAACGGGAGCCCCGACACCCCCTGCCCAGGAATGCTGCGGCCAAGAGCTCACAGGACACCTCCTGCCACCAAGCCCCAGGTGGCCTCAAACCACTCCGGCCTCTTTCACAACAGCAATTCTCTGGTCTGGCTTGTTCACTTTGAGCCCTACTGACACCAGGGCTACCACTGACACTGCAAGCCCTGCTGGACGCAGTGAGTGCTGAGGAGGGGCACTGGTGCCAGGTCATGCCATGGGGGACCACTGCTCCCCCCACCTCCCTTGGCTGCGGAGGGAATGCCCACAGAGGCACCTGCCCAGCCCCCGGCCCCTGTGTTGCTACATCCCCAGCAGAGCGGGGCCAGGAGCAGCAGGAACTGGAACAGGAGCAGAGCCCGAAGGAGAAAAAACCCAGAGCAGGACGCTCCAGCGTAGGGACAGAAACCCATGACAAGGAGCAGGGGTTGCTGGGGCACCACCAGCTCGGGGGGACCCCAGGGGTGGAGCCGGAGCCAGCGCTGGGCTCCCCCTTTGGCAAGGGGGGCGAGAAGAGACCCAGCCTCCTCCTCCAGAGGGGATCCCTGCGCAGCCCGCCCCTTCCCCCGTGCCGCGACCCTCCCCTTTGCCCACGACAACGCCTGAGGAGCAAAGAGCTTTATTTAAAAATACGATTATGTACATGTGTGTTGAGAGGACAGTGACATTCACCGAGTAGGGGCCCGGGGTCAGCAGCAGGGAGCGGCAGGGTGGGACGAGGGTCCAGCCGGGGGACTCGGGCTCCGTCCCGCCCGCGGCTCCAGGCCGGCTGCAGCCCCTTTCCTCCCCGCGCTGCCCCCACGGTCCCCTCCCCGGGACCCTCACCCGTAAGTCAGCCAGGAAGAGAGGAGCCCTGTGCCCGCCGCGTCCTCCGGCCGCCGCGGTGCCACAGCCGGGCCAAGCTGGTCCCGGAGGGAGGCGCTGGGCTGGGCAGGCTCCCGCGGGCTGGCGAGAGCAGAGGAAGACGATGGGGCTGCTGCAGAGGCAGGCGAGCCGGGGCCCAGGCGGGTGCTCGACGGAGGAAGACGTGGCAGCGCCCGCGAGGGTCCCCCGGGCCGTGGGGCTCGTGGCGAGGAGCCGACCCAACTATTGCTGCGGTGGAGGCGGAGGGCCCGGGGGCTCACAGGATCCTGACGAGGCGGCCCAGCGTCTCTGCCACCTTCACGCGGACGGCGGGGACGGGGTCCTTCAGGAGCAGGTTCAGAGCTGGAAGGAGCAGAGCACAGACATGCATGGGGCCGCGGCCGCCCACCCCCGGCCCCAGCCGCATCCAGGCTTTGCTCCGTCAAGCAAGGAAGGAGAAACTCCACTCCAGTCCCAGGGATGCTGGGCCCCTCTGCCAGCCCCCTGCCCTGCTCCAGCCCCGCCACACGCCCCAGGGGAGAACAGGCACCCCAAGGAGCCCCCCAGGAGCCCCCAGCCCCGGGGACCGATGCCGTGGCAGCAGGATGGTGCTGTGGAAGCTGCTGCTCCTGCCTGGCCCCGTGGGACTGGGAGAGCTCCCTGGGGCGCGGGGCTCAAGCTGGTGGGGCTCCTCCTGCACCGCCCTGGGGAGGGGAAGGGCCCCAGTGCGGGGGTCCGGGGCCAGGGAGAGGAGCGGAGCCAGGAGCCGAGCGCCCGGGGGCCCGTGGGGCCGCGCAGACGCTCGCCGGGCCAAGCCTCCCCTATCAGCACGATTTCCTAATGCCTGGAACAGCTCCCGGTAGTAAGAAAACAATCCAGGTAGTTTTTCCTAGCAGTAAAAGTATAATAATATTTTTCCAGTAGCTTGTTTACCCAGCGCAGGAGAGCCCTCGCCCCCCTCCCGATCCCCCCCTGCTCCCGCGGCGAGCCGGGCTCCCCTGATTTATGTGCCCGCTCGCTTCCCACTCGCGGCATCCTCGTGCCTCGCCGGGCCCGGCTGCGGGGGTGCCCCGGGGCGGGCTGTACCGCCGAAGCCCCCCCGGACCCCGCGCGGCCGAGCCACTCAACACGGGAAGCTCGCGCAACCCAATCCAGGCCTGCTCGCTCCAGCGATTACTCACACACGGGCAGATTATCTTTCACTTGTTTCAAACAGACAGACCTCTTTCTTCTGGAAGGGCTCAAGGAGCCAACGGAAAGATAGTTTTTCCTTTTTTAGTGTTTTTTAAGCTCCCTTGGAACAATCCAAAAGTTTCCATGCATTACTATATACTATGAGGTCACTAGTGACAGGGAAAAAATCCCTGAAATCCAGGAAAATTACTTAACTCTGCTCCAAAATGCCACCAGCTTCAAGTCGACTTTTTATTAGCCCTTCATAACGAGCTTCAGCCCTGCCTTTTAACGGTTAACACGTTACAAACAAACGCTGCAAGTCCCCTCCTGCTTACGCTAAGCCGCTGCAAATGCCCCGTGAGCCCCAGCCGCCGGCCAAGGACCAAGAGCTTGCGGCGCAGCCCGGTGGGGCCGTGCTCGGATGCGGGGCTCGGGGTTCGCTCCGCACCCAGCGGCAGAGCCCCGCTCCCGAGTGAGCCGCAGCCTCGGCCCCGGGATGCCTGCGGGGTGCAAGGCAAATGCCACCTCGGCATCCCCATGCCCGCCGCTCGGCCCCTCGCAGCACCGCGGCTCTCCAGCCCAGGCGCCCCGTGTCTGCTGCCCGCAGGCGCTGGGTTCATCCCGGCCACAGCTCTGGCTTCACGGGCTGACCGTGACTTCGGGGGCATTCCCCGTGTCCCCCAGCTCACCCAGGGGCGCAGCCAGGCTCTGCCTGGGGTCGGCACCAGATCTCACCGCACCGGCGCATCCGCGAGGGAGTGGGATCCCGTTGCAGCCTTGTCCCTCTGCGATGGGCTAAAACCCCTCAGCCCGCGGGAGGCTGCCCCAGGCGCTGCCCATGCCCCGGACCCCCGAGAGCTGAGCAGGAGCCTCGGGCACAGCAGCGCCAGAGGCTGGGGAGCCCCGTTTCGTGGGGCTGAGCTCTGCTTCCAGTGGGCAGAGGCGAGTCCCCGCTCCCCAGCGGCGAAAGCCGCGGGCGGCAGCACCTACTCACCCGAAATGAGGTGGTCCAGGTCCACTTGTTGACAGTGGTCTTCGTCCACGTGCAGCACGAGGAAGCCTGAGGAAGAATTTCAGAGTCAGGGCTTGGTCTGGATCCCACCGAGAAGCCCCACGTCCGAGGAGACAGGTAACGGTGGCACGCCACCGCCGGGTACCAGGTCACTCGTCCCTGGTTGTGCAGAGTCTCCATGGAAACCCTGCAACAACCGCTCAGGTGAGGACCACCATCCGTTGGTGCTGCTGCTGTACGCACAACGCTGTCTAACGTGCGCCCTAAGGAGCCGCCCGCCAGCGTTTCTGCCTCCGGCAGCTCCGGTAACCTGTCCTAAAGCATCGCTGGGCACATTCGAGCGCAGCGCAGCCGAGGTCTGCGCGGAAAGCAGCAAAACCTCCCCCCCCCCCGGGGTAATTTTGAAGGGGTAAAAGCAAGTTTCCGAGGCTCTGAGCATCCTCCTCAGAAAGGAGGAACCACAGAAACGCTCTGAGCTGGGGGTACGGGGCTGAGGCAGCTCTTCTGGCCGCGCTGCTCACCTCACCGTAACCTCACCCTGAGCCTGGGGACCTGTAACGCGATGGGCCGGGCATCGTCTGGGCAGCCCGCAGGCAGCCCACTGCTGCTGCAAACCAGGGCCACCCAAACCGTGGCACGACCTGGCCACGTGCTCGCCACCTCAGCCGGTCACGGCGGACACTGTGCACCCAGCCGGCATCAGTGGCAAACTGATGGGGAAGCGTTCCCGGGGTGCTGGCAGCAGCTGGGGGCATTGCACGTGCGCCTGTCCCCAGGTCGCAGGTCGGTGCTCCGCAGGACACGGAGGCACCAGATGACCTGGCCGCTTCCAGCGGCGCTGCTGGTCCGCAGTGCCCTCCCGGCAGAGCGGGGCCGGGAAGGATTCCCAGGACAACAGGGACAGGAACGCAGCCCTTCTGGGGAGCGGACACCCACGCCAAGCCCGAGGCGCAGCCTGGGAGCAGGCCCCCAGCAGCCTTACCGATGAACATGGGAGCAGCCGCTCGGATGTCCACCCAGTTGCTCTTGAAGTAGAACAGGTTGGTTAAGATCAGGCGGTTCAGCATCTCTGGGTAGCTCTGCATCTAGGAGAGAAAGGGCCGCCGAGGAAGTCACGCAGGAGAGGAGACCGGCTGCCTGCAGCGCTGGCACCATCTCCTGGAAGCCCGGCGCTCCTGGGGAGGCTGGGGTCAGGCCAGGAACACCCCTGGGCTGGGGGGCACTGCCCTGTGCAGGCGCAGGGGCAGGACCCGCGGGCAGTGCCGGCTCCGGTGCCGCGGGCTCGGGCAGCCGCTCACCAGGTGTTTGCAGACGTTGTTCATGAACTCCCCGTAGTGCAGGCTCCTGTCCTCCCGCAGGTGGTTGAGGAACATGTCGCAGAGCCCCTCGCAGCCCATGTTGGGGGCACACATGCGCAGAGCAAACTTGCAGGCCTGCGGCACAGAGAGGGGAGGCTGCAGCATGCGCTCGAGAGCTCAGCACCGCGCAGGATCCCCGTGCCAAGGCAGAGGATCCCCAGCCCGGGCAGCGGGGCACTCACTTTGACAACCTCCGGCTTCGGGTCCTGAAGGTGCAGCAGCAGCGTCACCAGCCCGTTGAGGATCTGCTCGAAGAAGACTTCGCAGTTGCCTTCGCTGAACTTGGTCAGGTTGCCAAAGAGCACGATGGACGACTGGCGGAGGTCGGACTGCTCCTGCGGGCAGAGGGGACGAGCGGGGCTCAGCGGGGGCCGACCTGCGTGGGGCATCTCCCGCCCCAGGGGACGCGCCTGGCCATGCTGCTGCCACCACCCGCCGCCTTGCTTCTCAGGTTGGAGGGCATCAGAGCAGCAAGAGAAACGCTGCCGTCCGTCCTGATCCCTCAGCACCTCCTTCCCAGGCTGCCCTAGTCCTCAGCTGCGGGACCTCAGCTTTTGTTTTGGTTTTGAAAACCATTTTAGATGATTCTTCACTAGGAAATAACAAAACGCCCCAAACGCCGAGGACCGGCTCTGTTGGGGGTGTAAATTCACTCCCTCCCACCTAACTGCTCTATAAAAACACAGCCCCCTGCCTTTTCATCCCAAGTTTCAGCCGTCATCACCCCCGTTTGCTCCTGCTGCTCCAGAGCCCCCCCACCAGCCGGCAGGGAGCAGCCGGGAGGTGCTGGGGACCGGGCTCGGGGACGGGGTCTTCACCCCCCAGCCAGCTCCGGCCCTTCGAAGGGGCAGAGGGGTCGCACGCGGCTGGGGAGGGAGCCGGGGAACTCCTGGCTGCAGTTCTGCTCAGGCCAGAGGGAGCAGCAGCGACCACGACGCCCACGAAGCCGGAGCGTGGGGTGCAGCAAGGGCCTGGCCGGGGGGATGCTCCTGGCGGGACAGCAGCAGCTCAGCGCGGGAGCAGAGGACAAGGCTCAAGCCCGGCGACGGGCTGCAAGCTGAGCAGAAGCATCAAAGCACCAAGCCTCCCCCGCGGTGATGCCGGAGGGGTTTTGGGGATGAACGGAGACTGCGAAAGGCAGCAAAACCCCCTGGGACTGACACCCGCAGAGGGCTTCCCTGCTCCCCACGCCCTCGCTCCCGCCCCAGGGCACCCACACAACCCAGCTCCGGCTCAACCCCGCACCCAGAGGAGTCGGGGTCCAAGCGGACAACACAACGGGCACCTCCGCGTCCCAACCGCACCGTGTCCTTGCGCAGCCTGTGCTGAGCACCCAGCCAGGGACGCGGCGCCCCGACAGCCCTCCCCGGGCTCCGCAGCGCTGCCTGCACCCAGGGACGCGCCCCGCAGCATCCAAGCGGACTCCTGCTCCTCCCGCACGCATCCCCTGCGTTAAGCAGGCTCTGGCTTGGCAGACCAGCCCTTTCAGACACGCTCGGCCTCCCCAGCACAGCCTTACGCTGTCGAAGAAGGGCCGGATCCTGATGGCGATGTGGAGGAGCATGGACTGGATGTCCCTCTCCTCCACGTGATCCAGGAGCTTGGAAAGACTGGACATGGCCTCGAGCGCAACCAGGTTGTGGGGGTCGTCTTTGTCGTCCATGCCGTTGACCATGGATGCCAGGAGCTTGGCCCCGTGCTTCCTCACCTGCAAGGGAAGCGGCGAGAAAAGGGGTCCCCGTGGGGCGAGGCTGGCAGGGGGCTGGCAGGGACACGTCCCCTGGGTGCCCCGCCGCAGGCTCCTGCCCCACGCCGCGCTTCCAGCCAGAAAGAGCTGGAAGGAGACTTAAATTACGACCGCTGTGGGCAAAGCATCCTCGGCACAGGCCAGTCACTGCAGGCGGTAAGTGCTTACCGCAGTCACCGGTTCCCCTCCCGCTGGAACCATCAACGCAGTATTTCACTGTGTAATTAGAGCTGGTGTATACACAGCAAAGGGGGAAATTAAGTTTGCATAAGCCACGTTAAGTCTGCCATCACTTAATTCTGAGCGCTCAGCTCCGTAAACTACGCCGTGCTCCCCAGCGCGGCTACAGAGCCCGGCTGGGAAGCGGCGAGGACGGACAGACTGCTGTCCCCGTGTCACCCGGGGCCGGTGGGAGCCCTGGAGCCCGCCCAGACCCACGCCTGCCCAGCCTCGCCGGGCTGGCATCGCTCCGGCTTGCCCTAACAGATCAGGGATGGGAGCATCCGCCGCGCAGTTCGGGAGGCAGCTCTCCTGGTGGGCTGGAAAGCCGGCTGCGCTCCGGCTGGGGTGAGCGGAGCGGAGGAGCCGGCCACAGCTCATCTCCGCCATCGCCCTAATTGCACGGGCTCGCCTCCACCCTCCTCATCCTCGCAGGGCTGCGCCGTCAGCACCGCTGCTTTCTCGCTTCCTCGAGGCAGCGCTCCGTCCTGCGCAGCCCAGCGTGCCGGGTGCTGTTAGAGCAGTGGCTCTGGCCGGGCTACGCCAGCACAATGGTATTTTTAGTAGCTACTTCTATTTTAGCAGCAGATCAGGGTCGCGTATTGTCTGTCTTGGGGCTGGCCCACCCGGGACCTCTTCCCAGGGTTTGGCACGGGCAAGCAGGGGAGTGGGGCGCCTGCCAAGCCCCCGATCAGCCGTCAGGTAAGGAGAGCTGCGGGGTCAGGCCGGCAGCCCCGGGCAGCCCGATGCTCCCACGCCTGCGGGGTTTGCGGCACCGGCTCCTCTCCCAGGCAGAAAAAGGGGGTTTAAGCCGCCGCTTCCCGGCGGC
Source organism: Anhinga rufa (assembly GCA_013400875.1). Lineage (NCBI taxonomy): Eukaryota > Metazoa > Chordata > Aves > Suliformes > Anhingidae > Anhinga > Anhinga rufa. The sequence goes on from VZTV01080738.1 coordinate 38,650, forward strand.
GAAGCACGTCGGGAACCTGGCGGGGACCAGCCGCCATCCTCAAGGCGAAGAGCTGCCGAGCACCCTGTCCAGCACTTTGGAGAGGTGGGGATACCGGCTCCTGCCTGCCCGAACCCCACCGTCAGGACGGGGGATCGCGTGGCTTTTCGGGATCCATCTGTCGCCGCTGCCTGCGTGGGCAGCCCCACAGGTGAGCCGGCTTGCTTGGGCGAGCCAGCCTCCCCCCAGAAGGTGCCTCCTAAGGCGACCGGAGGTCTGAACTGGAGCAGTCCTGCCCGCCGATGTGCCGGACAGCTGCCGCCTGGGTTTCGGAGGTGCCGTCACCCCGGCGAGGAGGCGGCCGACTGTCCTGCCCGTGACAAGCAGCATCTCCCGGTGGCTATGTCCTCCCTTCTCCCGCCCAGCGCCGGCCGGGACCCTCGGGCCGAGCAGCGCGGAGTTCGCTCTCACCTTTTCGGGCGAGCCGGAGGCGATGTTGCCCAGCCCTCGGAGCGCCAGCATCCGCACCAACGTGCAGGTGTCCTTCTGCCTCGCCGTCATGTTATCCATCACGGTCTCCAGCAGGATCAGGTCGTTCACCACGTTACTATTGAGGAGCTAAAGCAGGAGAGAACCTCAGCGTCGACAGGACAGGGGCCCCACAAACCACGAGGAAGATGACGGCTCTTATTCCTTTACACCGGTAAAGAGCCCCAGCTGACTTGATTTGTGCCCCGGCTCCCCCCAGACCCTCACTCCGTATCCACGCCATCCAGAGGCAGGGCTCGGGGAGCCCTCGGCTCCCGCACCCCCAGGCAGGCACTTGCATTTGGGGAACCTGCAATGATCTGCAAGATGTAAATCAGGAAAACTGAGGATCCCAAAGGGGGAAGGAGTGGGAAGCCCGGGCGAGCGCCGGCAGCCGGGAGAAACCCACAACACCTACACAACAGCTAAACCCTCGCCCCCGAGACCGCCTGCCAGGTGAGATGAGGTGGGCTATGAAGAAGTCGGGGCATTTGCAGGGGTGGAGGGCCAAAGCGCATGCCCTGGGCCACAGAGCAGCCAGCGGCACTGCCAGCTGCTCCTCCAGAGCAGCGCGAGGGCACCCGGAGCCACCCGGAGCCCCTGGGAGCATCCCCGGCGGCTGAGCAGCAGCGGAACCGGAGCCTTTGGCGAGCAGCCCCTCGCTCCCGGAGCGCTGGGAGGAGCCGGCCAGGCAGAGACTCAAGGAGACTGATTCAGGAGACCTGGCTGGAGGGAGCCGGCAGGGCTGCTCTCCCGCTGACCCTCCTAACCGAGCCCACGGGTCGTGGGGAGAGCCACGTACGGAAGCGGGATGTGCTCCAAGGAGCGCTGCTGGCCCTCCCCGGCGGGGCCCGGCTCATCCTGGATGGATCAGGCTCCGCTTTACGGAGGGGAGGTTTAGCCGCCGGCAGCAGCGGCGGGGTCGGCGGGAGCCCAGCGCCGACGGGGCACTCCTGGGGTAGCGACCGCCGGCGTGGCTGCTCCGGGGTTCAGCTCCTCTGGGGCAGGGGGTCAGTGGGGCCGCTCCAGGCTCCGGCCGCCGCGGGGGGCTCCCCACGTGCACCCGTGTTACCTGCCACCACTGCAGAGAGGCCAGGGGCCCTGGGGCCAAGAGGGACCCCGCGACACGAGACCCAGCACCCCCAGAGCCTGCGCCATGTGCGAGCACCCACGGCGCAGGCACAGAGCTCGGGCCAGACGCCCGTGGGCAGCGAGGGCTGCCCGTAGCCACGTGCAGGCACGGACGGCACCCCAGAGCTGCCCCTGGGTCCCGTGGGCTGGCATGGAGCTCCCCGTCCCGCTGGGACGAGGCCATGCCGGCCGTCCCGGGGCCGCGGCTGCACCTCTGCTGCCGTCCGGGGGCCCCCGCGGAGGCTGGGGGAGCCGAGGCTGCCGCTCGCCGGCCCCGCGCTGCCCGTCCTCCTGCCGCTCCAGCCCAGCGGCCGTTCCCCTCCTCGCTTCCCCTCTGTCATCTCCGTCACTGGCACAGCCGAGAGAGAAGGGACTGAGCTCTCACCTCATCAGTTTTGAGAGAGGGAGACACAGGCATTTGCTTCCTTCCCCTCCAGCTCCACGGTGAGGCAAAGCTGCTATTTTAAACCCTTGAAGGATGCAGAGAGCCAACCACACTCCAAAACTAAAGCAGATTCTGGGACAGGCTCCAAGAGCCGGGCCGGCAGCTCCCCCAGCCAAACAGAAAATAAAAACAGTGCCTTAATCCCAGGCTGCTTAAGCAGCTGAGAATTTAAAAGGTGGTTTATAAGGGGGGGATATAGTTCTGCATTGTTGGCATAAGGTGCTCCTTTATGTAACAAAACCTCCTCGAGTGGCCCAGGGCTTTAAGGTGGTATGTACGGAGAGATAGTGTTACAGTCTGCTGGCTGCGCTGCCGGCGAGGGGAAAGGACTTGAGTCACTTCATTCCTTAGGGTGGTACGTAAGGACGGAGTTACGGTTTGCTGGCTCATGGCGGTGATGTGTTCAGAGTTGGACTCCTGCAAGCGCTTCTCTGCCATCCCCTCTACCAGAGGGTCGGGAAGCCGAGGAGGACAGGCAGAGCCCTGCTGCAGCTTAACCCTCATCCCGGCTGCTCCCCAGCCGGGCAGGGAAAGACAGACGGACGGCCCGGAGCCAGCCTGCGGCGGTGGCTCGGCCGCGCTGCTGTGCCTCCCCACGACACCCCCTGCTCACCTCGGCGAAGAAGGCGGTGGTGGTGATCCTCTGGCTGTCCAGGACGCTGCTTAGCGTCGGGATGAGGTTCTTCACGATCAGGGGGAGCCGGGGGCCGGCGTGTCGCGCCATCGCGCTGCGAACAGAAGCGTCACGCGTCACCCGCGCCGGCTGCCCACCCCGGGGGCTACAGGCGGCCTCTGGACCCCGGGGAGGCTTGAGGAAGCTGGCGAGCCCCTCCGCCCAGGGGTCTGCGAGCCGCCAAGAGCATCAGTGGGCTGCCACGACGTGCCTCCGCTGCCCACCACGTCCTCCCGTGCCGCGGGATGGGCAGCCATGGCCCAGGGTGCTTCGAGCACCGTGAGCAGCCGCGGCGCCACGGGCAGCCCATCATCGCTCATGCCTCGGCGTCCTGCTGCTGTGCCGAACCAGCACGTTGGCATCCAGGGCAGAAAAGGCGTTGGCCCTGGCTTTGCCCCCTCCTGCCACCCGCTCGCCCGGGGACGAAGCGCAGGGCAGGACCGAGCCCACGCCTGGTGCGTGCCGGGCACCCTGGCAGGAGCCTGCTCCGGCGGACCTTGGCCAGGAGGGACGCTTTTTGTTTTGGATGAGACACTCTCAAGTATTTGGGAGGTTCAATAAAGCATTTTTGCGAATACTGGAAAATCCCAAACCGCTCGTCTCCTCTGCAGCCATCCAAGAGCTATTAACAGCGCTGGGTGGAGGGACAGCGAAGTCCCCGGCTGAACCAGGCTCCGCCGAACCGGGCCGCGGGCTGTGGCCATCCCGCGGCCCCGCGGCCTCACGCCAAACTCGCTGCCGTTGGCACGAGGTTGCGCAGCCGCCACGGGAAGGCCAGGCGGCTGCCGGCCAGCTCTCTACAGGGGTGGGATGCTGCCGCAACACCCGCTGAACCGCGAGGACGTTTCAGCAGCGGTGAAAGGAAAAAAAAAACCCACACATTTCCACCCGAGACCTTTTGGTGTCCGCCATACCTTGGTTGAGACGGGAACGGCGAGCTTGAGCCCTGACAGGAGCCCAGCCAGGCAGCTGAGCGCGGCAAAGGTTTGGCTGATGTGCCTGAAGCTGCCGCGCAGCCCCAGCGAGGGGCACGCCGGGGAAGCGCGGGATGGCAGCGGCTGCCAGCTGCATCCAGCCGCACCGCGCTCCCAGGGACACCGCTCGTCCCCACCAGGCTGCTTCCAGCGAGCTGGGGACAGAGCCGGCCGCCCCGCGGCAGGCAGCAAGGCAGAACCCCGCCGCCAGTCCCTCGGCAACGCCCTGGGAAGCCAGCGAGACCCTCCACGGGCTCGGATGCATCGCAGCTCCCCCGGGACACGGCGCATCCCCTCCCCGCTTGCTACGGGGTGCTGTCCCGCTCCCAACGGCCACAAGCGCGGCTCTCGCGCCGAAGCTACGGGAGACACCGGAGAACCGGTGCGCGGCGCCGGCATCTTACCCGGCGAGCACAGCGATCCCGTCGTGGTGCCTCTTCGGGCTCGCCATCAGCTCCCAGCCGCCGGCGCTGGCCACGGCCCTGGCGACCTCCTCGCTGCCGCCCCGGGCCAGCATGACCTTCAGCGTTTCCACCGCGCAGCTGGGGAGAGAAGCACGGTGGTTAGGTTTGGGCAGGCTGCCCGCCCTGCCCGCAGCCCTGCCTGTCTGGCCAGTCGCAGGGCGGCACACGAGGGAACTTCTTGCCCCGGGGAGCGCGGGGACACGCGGGAGGCGCTCGGGTGCTCGAGGACGGGCTGAGTTATGTGAGGGCTTTAGCTGGAGTGAGACGAGCCCATAACTCACTGCTACTTCCATTTACGCCATGACGTTTGCTGTTAAAGTGATCCAAGACAATAGACTGAAAAGTAAAGAAGTCCAGAACTGCTTTAAGGAGGGTTTTTTGCATTAATATTTTATAGGTAGGGATTATTTTGCTGCAAGCGCAGAGCAACATATGGGAAACATACGTTATCCTGTCAAAACAAAACAAATATTAGCAATGGATAAATCTTAGCCTTCAATACAAGCACAAGGAATGCAGTTACCACACACACAAAGAAAACATCGTTTACTAAGAGCGTCTCAACACGGAGGTCTTTCGGCTTACGGTTCCTGCTATTTTTGGGTTCTCGTAGGGACGGGCCAAGCCGCGGTGACGAGGGACCGGCACCCCGAGCCCCAGGAGGCACCCCTGGCTGCTGCAGGAGCCCCGGAAAGCCCGGCTTGCCTGAACGGAGGACATCCAGTCCCGCCTCTTGCACGCCCGAAGCGGGGATTAGCCACAGAAACTCAACACGGAGCCACCGCAGCGCCCAGAAAGCGCACCCTGCCGTGCCAGAACCGAGGCTTGCAGCGGTTTTGTACCGCTCCTACCTGCTTGTTTTATCAGGAGCCGGGGCTGGGGTTCCCCCAGGGATGAGTGCCCCGAGGAGCCACCCACATGAGCGGAGCACCCTTAAGGGCCAAAGCTGAGCCCCTGCCCGTGGCAAAGCAGGAGGAGCAGGAAAGGAGACAAATAGAAGAATGCAGATTAATCACAGAACCCCAGCACGGCGGGGGCTGGCAGGGCCCTCCGGAGCTCCCCCCGTCCAGCCCCTGCGTGAGCAGCACCCCCAGAGCAGGGGCACAGGACCGCGTCCAGGCGGGGTGGGAATGGCTCCAGGGAAGGAGACTCCACAGCCTCTCTGGGCAGCCTGGGCCGCTGCTCTGGCACCCGCACAGCAAAGGGGTTTTGCCTCAGATTTCAGTGGAACTTCCCTTGTTCCAGCTTGTGCCCGGTGCCCCTTGTCCTGTCGTCGGGCACCGCTGAGAAGAGCCCAGTCCCATCCTCCTGACACCCGCCCTTCAGACACTGATAAGCACTGAGGAGATCCCCCTCAGCCTTCTCTTCTCCAGGCTGAACAAGCCCAGGTCTCTCAGCCTTTCCTCCCCAGGGAGATGCTCCATCCCCTGAGCATCCTTGTGGCTCTGCGCTGGCCTTGCTCCAGCAGCTCCCTGTCCTTCTGGCACTGGGGGCCCAGCACTGGACACAGCACCCCAGCTGCGGCCTCCCCAGGGCAGAGCAGAGGGGCAGGATGGCCTCCCTCGCCCTGCTGCCCACACTCCTGTCCATGCAGCCCAGGACACCGCTGCCCTTCTTGGCCCCGAGGGCCCAGCGCTGGCTCAGGGGCACTGGCTGCCCACCAGCACTGCCAGGGCCTTCTCAGCAGAGCCGCTTCCCAGCAGGGCAGCCCCAGCCTGTGCTGGTGCCTGGGGCTGTTCCTCCCCAGGGGCAGCACCTTGCCCTTGCTCCTGTTGGATCCCATGAGGTTCCCCTCGGCCCAGCTCTCCAGCCTGCCCAGGGCTCGCTGGATGGCAGCACAGCCTTCTGGCGTTATCAACCGCTCCTCCCAGCTCGGTGCCATCGGCGAACTTGCTGAGGCGACCCTCCATCCCTTCATCCAGGTCACTGATGGATGTGTTGAACAGGACTGGACCCAGTACAGACCCTGGGGGACTCCACTGGTCCCCGGCCTCCAGCCAGACCCTGCCCCGTTGATGACAACTCTCTGGGTGCTGTTGTTGAGCCAGTTCTCCATCCCCTCACTGCCCACTCACCCAACCCACCCTTCCTTAGCTTGGCTGTGAGGGTGTGATGGCAGACAGTGTCGAATGCCTTGCTGCAGTCAAGGTGAACAACACCCACCGCTCTCCCTTCGTCGCCCCAGCCAGTCACCCCAGCACAGAAGGCTCAGGTTGGTCAGGCATGATCTCCCCTTGGTGCATCCATGCTGACCGCTTCCGAGAACCTCCTTCTCCTCCCCGTGCCTTGAGATGGCCTCCAGGATGAGCTGCTCCGTCACCTTTCCGGGGATGGAGGTGCGGCTGACTGCCCTGGAGTTTCCCGGGTCCTCCTCCTTGAAGATCGCCGTGACGTTTGCCTTCCTCCAGCCCTCGGGCACCTCTCCTGTCCTCCACGGCCTTTCAAAGACGACGGAGAGCGGCTCAGCAAGAACTCCCGCGGCTCCTTCGGCACTCGTGGATCATCCCACCGGGGCCCGTGGACTCCCGAGGGTCCGGTCTGCCTGGGCGATCTCTGACCCAAGGTTTGCTTTTCTGCTCGGCACAGCCACGTCTAGCGCCCAAACCAAGAAGCTTCCGCTGCATCCCCCGTGAGCCCGAGCAGAAGCCAGCTGGTCCCGCGCTGCTCTCTTGCATCGGGCACGCAGCGGCCGGTCAGGCAGCACCGTTCCGTGCCCGTGGGGCAGACAGCCTCACGTCTGCCCTGCAAAACCCACCCGGAGGAGCCACCGAGCTGGCTCCGTTAGCGACGGCGAACAGGAACGCAGGACCACGCACGGTTGCTGAGCCAGCTTGCTCAGCAATTGTGAGAAGCCCAGACTGGCGGAGAGCCTTTCAGCACGCTTTAAGCATCCCTGCATCGTGAAGGCTACAGGACAACAAGGAATTAATTACTAATTAAAGAGAAACCTTAGGCAGAAGTATTCTTCTACCATCTGTCCACGCCAATCTGCCGGTATACGTAACAGTCCTGGTTTTACCGGTTTGGAGTCCGGCCACACCAGCCTTCGGAGTTTTTCGACCAGTTTTCAGCAGCGTGTGCAGCTCGCCCATCCGGCACACCCATCCCCGCGTTCTCCCTCCCCTAGGGCAGAAATCGCCATCACGGCACTGGGCATTTACCAGCTCTTGCTCCATCCAGCCCCAGAAGCCGGAGAAAGTCTCCCTGCCCCGAGACAAGGTTGGCCTAATCCTGGCGTATTTATCCAGTATGTCTCTGGTCCTCCCAGCCCATTCCTGGGGTCCTCGCCCCCAAAGCCTAGCCTGAATCGTGCTCCAGCTCTGCGGAGATCCCCCTCCTGCAGCATCGCGAGGACCACTAACATTTCTGCAGAGCAAGAAAACTCCACAAGCCTCAAAACTCAATGCTGGCGTACAGGTGAACCTGTGATTTAGTCCCAGAAAGCTGCAGAGGGATTTATTTTCTTGCAGCAGAAGAAAACGGCTACAAGAAAGCCTCCAGGCAGATGCTCACGGACAACAGCGGAGGCCGAGGAACTTCCCACCAGCTCCTTGGCTGCGGACGCGGTCTGACGGGCAACGTCCCGGCACCAGCCCGCGGTGGGTGGCTCCGCAGGAGGGACCCTTCCCACCAAAGCCCCCACGCGCCGGCTGCGGGAGCCCCGCTCCACTCGAACCTCCCCGAGGCGTCAGCTCCCAGCCCGCAACTCCAGGCCCTCCGGCTCCTTGACAAGAGCTCAGGAGCCCGGCGCGAGCGCGGCGGGTTGGTCCCCGTGCGACCAAGCTGCTCCTGCAAGGCGGGATAGCTAAAGCCGTTCATTCACAAGGTTTGCTTTTTCCACAGCGTCCTATAGACACTTCCTTCCTTTCCAACAAAAGCCAGGGTCTTCCAACCTCCCTTTCCTGCCAAGCTATCATATTCACCTTTACCATCTCTCTTTGGCATTTAAATATCATGAAGACTTAGAATTCAAAACGCGTACAGGAAATTACTTTGATATTGTAACCAGCTCCTGGGACAAGGCTGGAATTTCACATCCCCGTGGTTTTTCTGCGCCTTGGACAAAGACTGTTCCCCCTCCATCAATCAGGGGTGACTTCACGGACGCGCAGCCACGGCTGCCTGCCTGCGCCCATGCGCGGCAGGAGCAGAAACAGGGCTCGGAGCAGAGCCACGTGCCGTTCCCTGCCCCTCCGGTCAGTCCCCGGAGGTTCTTTTTTGGCAGGAGCCGACGCGCCGCAGCGCCTCTCCCTGCTCCCCAAAAGCAGGCGGCGTCACCGGGGACTCGCAGCTGCGACGCGCGTCCAGGACACGGCCGCCCTGTACCAACGCCTGCGAGGTCAAGCGGAGGTTTGAGAAGCGGTGCTAAGAAACCCACCGCAGCGCGCGCGTGCCGGCCACGTCCGGGGAGCGGCGGCGAAGGAGCCTTTTTTCCCTTGTTTGAGGGCACAGACGCCACGCGGGACCCACCGACTGCGGGACCGCACGCCCGCGTTTGGACCAGCCCCGGCGATGCTCGGACCAGCGAGAAAGCCCCTCCGGTACAGCCCTGCTCAGCCTCACCCAGCAAAGCCCGGGACCAAGCTGGCCGCCTCGGTCAGCGGCAGCAGCGATGCGCCCCGGGCGCTGCAGGAGAGGGGCTCCCCCATCCCCTCCCACACCTAGGATCGGGGTGTCGGAGGGCTGCTGGCTCCCGACGATCTTCGGGCTGGCACATCGGCTTTTCCTGCAGCGAGGATCCAGGGACGCTCGCAGCCCCAAGGCTCGCCGGGGGAGAACCCAGACAGGAGCCCGGGGAGAGACGTGGGCTCAGCCCCGCTCCACGGATGGAGCAACGGTCCCGGCAAGACTTCGGCACGCTCTGGTTTGTGTCCCCACCGCTCTTTGGAGCCCAGGCACTTCTGGAGGAAGAGCAGTCATTTCTGGCTCTTGTGTCTCCTTCCCCAGGAGGCAACCAGTCGCTTCGAGTTTCCTTCGGTACTCCCCGCGTTATGGCAGGGGGTCTGGCTGGGATCTGCCTGTGCCTCTCTTCCAAGAGCCATCGAGGGGGAAGAGCACGGCGAGAACAGACAGTTCTGGCTGCGCGAGCCCAAAGCCGCAAAGGCAACGCGAGTGCCCGCTCCCGGCGGGGGGATCTGCACGAAGCCACCCCGCACCGCGGCCGCGCAGAACGCCCCGAGGGAACGGGGCAAGCGCCGCGAGCCCGGGGAGCAACACCGCCAGCACCGGAACGGCCGCGGGGCAAGGCGTGCTGGGCCTTAACCATCCCGCTCCTCCAGCGCATCGGGTTTGCTTAATTTTATTCTAACATGTGGTCCAAATAAAACGCTAATCAGACAGCAGCCCCGCCATCCAGCATAACAACCTGTTTCCACTCATTACATCTCCCTGCTGGAAAAGTCACCCTCCGCGTGAGCTTTCCGAGGTGAAGACGGGGCCCCACCACGGGACGGCGGCAGACGGGGGGTATTGCTTGGGGTGCCCAACGCCGCCCTTCCAGTCGCTCCGCTCGGGGTAAGAACGGCCTTTCTTCCTCATTGGGATTTGACAAACGAACCGCCGAGTGATGCTAGAGCCCTTCTAGCTCGCTGCCGCTCTGTCTGCCGTCTTTGTGGGCTCCTCCAGGCTTTCTTCTTGGCTTTTTTTCCCCTAAGACTAAGAACAGCCCATAAAAAAACCCAAGTCTGGCAACCCACAAGAGGAGAAAACCAAAAATCAGGGCAGATCTTCCTCCCCGCGGGCTGACCCAAGCTCCAGGGGAACCTTTAGGCATTGAGCTGGTGCAGGGAGCAAGCAGGTGGCTGGAGAAGCAGCTCCAGAGAAGGGCTCCCTGCCCTCCGGTCCCCGGAGAGCCTGCAGCACCTCCTGCCGTTGCTGCCTCGGGTGTGGGTTTAACCCCAACGCCCCCATAAATCCGAAGCGCTTTAAAGCAAAACGCGGGTACCGCCATCAGCCGGCCCACCTGCTGCAGGACGAGGGCACCTGCGGTCGCAACACCAGGGCTGCGCCGCGGCAGACAAGCCGCCAGAAGCGGGGCCGAAGGCCGAGGGGCACCGGTGCTGTTTCGGACACCAAATCCAGCGCGGTCAGCCGGGCTGGCTGATGCGCATCGGCACCCAGCCCGGCCCCGGAGCCGCTCCACGAGGGTCCCCAGGCAGGGGAGGACCAGGAGCAGGGCTGTTTGCATCTTGCTCACAGCCACACCGCCTACGGAGGCTGAAGAGACCAGCCCTGGTCCCTTCTCCTACAGACCAAGGCATCCCTAAGGTAGCCCAGAGGCGCAGGAGAGAAGAGCAACCCCTTAGCGATGCTCGGCGCAGGCAGGCTCCCGCAGGAGCACCGGACGGAGCCACGCACGGCACGGACAACGGCGGGAGAAGCAGCACTTTGCACCGACCCAGCACGATGCCCGCAAGAAGCTGGAGACCTGCATACACCGACGGGACACGCTCCTGGACCCGGCAGCTCGCCTAACGCGGGCTCTGCCTTCCCGGCGTCCCACCTCTCCCAGCACAAAGGCTCTGCTGGAGGCGCCCAGGAGGCGACGATGCTCAGCACTGCGCTCCATGCTCAGCACTGTGCTCGCAGGCTCGGAGCGATAGGGAACAGTAGCCTGCGCTGGACGCGGGCCCCGCGCACCCAGACCCAGCAGGCGATTTTTACAGCAATCGTCTTCTAAAATCCAGAAGAGCCAGCCCCGGGGAGAGGCCAGGACCTGAACGCACCGCCTAAAAAGCTGCCGATCGCACCCTGCCGGGCCGGGCAGCGCGGAGGCTGTCGGCGTCCCAGGTGGGCAGCGCATCACCCCGCCGCCACTCGACGCGGCTATTTGGAGGCACGTGCCAAGACCAGAAGATGCGGCGACCCCAGGCGCCGGGGCAGGGGAGCTCCTGCGGGGAGGAGCACAGCCCTGGCAGGCAGACACCCCAGCCCAGAGTCGTACCGAAAGGCTCCTGCGAGGCCCCGTCCCTTCCGACGTGAGCCAAGCCCGAAGGAGTGTGTTTCTGCAACCCTACGAGGGCCACCTTTGACGATCGAGTGTTAACCTTGGGTACAGTCTTGGCTGGAGGAAGCCAAACCGTTATGGTTCCGCTCACGCAGGGATGCCGCGGGCAGAGGCCAGGGGAGGGCAGAGCTGCCAGCAGCAGCTCTCTGCACCTTCGCGGAGACTTCGGCACCGCGGACGCACGTGGCGGTAAAGGGATTGCCCGTTAAAGGCCCACAAGCAGGAGCAGAGCAAGCCAGAAGCATCCTCAGAAGCATCCTCAGAAGCAGGGGCCGGGCAGCAGCAGCGAGGGGACACCACGGGCTGAAAGCACCGGGGGACAGGCAGCTGCAGCGGGGGAAGACGGCATCGCCGCCCGGCTCCGCTTGCTCGGCCTGACTGAGGAGGCATGCTGCAGCCATCGACGCGGCGAAGCCAGAAAGTCTGTTCTTGCCAGCTTCCCCTCCTCGTCCCTCACGGAAGCGGAGCCATCCTCCCTCCCCCAGAAACGCTCATCCGGCCCCGACGTGCCCAGCGAACCCCGGGGGCCCTGCCGAGACCCGCTCCCGAAAGCCAGCGGGGCCTTCTCGGGAGGCTGCAGCAGCAACGCCACCCGGCAGGGCTCTGGCGCTGCGGCTGCCCGAGCTCTGAACAGCACCTCCGCCGCCGCGGCTGCAGAGGCAGCCGGTTTAATGCTTCCCAATTTAGAGATTGTGTCCTGCAGAAGAAAACACACCGGAAAAAAAAAANACAAAAAAAAAAAAAAAACCCCAAAAAAAAAAGAAAACCAAAGCCACCAAACCCCAGAGCCCAAACTGCACCAGAGGTCAGGCCGTCGTACCGAAGGCGTTACGGGCCGAGTGTTATTACCCAGCCTGCCGGTTACAGGCGCAGCACACGCTGTTGTGTTTGTGCGAACAAAAATGAGTTCCACATGGCAGGTAGGCGCGCTCCCTCCGCGCCGGCCGCCCAGCGCCCCGGCCGCGCCGTACCTGCAGGGATGGAGGCTCCGAGGGGCTGGGCCGTGGCTGCCGCTCCTCGTCTCCCTGCTCTGCAGGTTCTTCGGTAGCTGAACACCCACGGTGCAGCTGACGCGCAGCAGGAGAGTCACAAACAACGGCGGGGAGAGTCCCAGCACTGCCGCCCCAGACTCCGGAGCAGACATGATCTCATACAAAGCACATGTGGCCTGGAGAGAGAGCGAGTGCGCGGGAGAGGAGGATTAGGAGGGGATCTCCCACACCACGCCGATATCTGTTAGTAAATAACGCAGCGAGGGGGTTTTATTTCTCCTTCCTGCAACACCGAGTCTAACAAAGCGCCGGCATCTACCCCCAGCGTAACCTCTCCGCGTCCCACGCGCGGCTCGGACAGAGCTACGGCTCCTGGGGGGAGCTGGGTGCTTCCAGCTGGGGGAGGTTTGACGGCCGTACCTGGGGAAGGAGAGCAGATCCAAGAGGTTTTATGGGCAGGAAGACAACGCGCACCCAGAGCCCTTCGCAGAGCCCTATTCCGGCCAATTTAAAAAGCCGTAATTACACAGCACAATATAGAGGGGTGTTAAAAACAGAGCCGGGAGGGGAGGAGGGTTTGCTTTCAGTGCGGCTGACTCTGTACCATCTGCATTTGGTCCTTCAGAGGAGGAGGAAATTTTCACAGCTGCTTTACTGCTTAGAAAGCTGCCAAGCTGCGTTTATTTTTTCTGAAGGGATAAAATGCAAAGTGGTCTCCCTTGAGGACGGACACCTGAGAGGCTTTTTACGAGCCTGCGGATTAGCTCTAATAGGCATTACACAGCGATGCGTTATTTCCAGAGTCCACGCCTGGCACAAACCCCCAAGCCAAGGAAATGAGAGAAAAAGAAAAAAAAAAAGAGGCATTCCAGGTGTTGGCGTGGGGAACGGCATCCTCCGCCGGCCGGGGCAAGGCCGGCAGCGGGACACTTACGGCCAGGGGCAGGGGGGTCGCGATGCGTTCGGATCCGCTGCCCAGCAGGAAGCACTTGCTCTCCTTGTAGGGGACGTCGCCGTTCACCTTGTCCAGGAGCTGCTCCAGGATCTGCGAGGTGAGGGTGGGCTCGGTGGCCAGGGACCTCCACATGGCGCACGTGTGGCTGGAGGAGGGAGGGAGGGGAGCGCTGCTTTGGCACCAGCTGCCGCCGTCAACTCGCTCCCCGGTTTGCGGGGCGGCAAGCGTCGGCCCCCTCCCCGCGCCAGGGAACACCTGGGCCACGTCACCCACCACAGAGAGACGGGGGCGAGGAGCGTGTCACCGCCGGACCGGAGCTACCTGGCACGGCGGCTGGCGCCTCGCTGCCGGCAAAGCCGGCGCAGAGAGCGGGAGCCTGCAACGGCGAGCCCCGGCGGGAGCACCGTCCCGGGTGGCTCACGGGAGCTGCGTGCTCCATGGCAGCTCCCGCGGCTCCCCTGGGACCCGCGGCCAGGGAGCTCCTGCCTCACCCCATGTGCTCTGCAAGCCCGCGTGCCGTGGCAGGAATGGAGAGGCAGTTACAAGGAGAAGAACAACACCTGCTCAAGGCTCAGCCCGGGACCGGTGCCGACTCATTCAGCAGCCCTGGGGTAGGTGGCCTGCTCCGCAAAGCGGCACCGAGCACCCCGGGCGCACTCAGCGCTCCGGGGCCAGCTTTGCTAGCTCCCCGCTGCCAGCGCCTCTAAGCCCAGCAAAGCCCCCCAAAAGGCAGCTCCGGCAGCCAGCGGCCGCACTGATCCTTGAGCGCGCAAGGGAAATTCCAGCGGGGTCTGATTACTGGGGTAAGGAGCCAAAAGATTAGCTGCAGCTTAGGCGAAAGCTGCTCCGAAGCCCAGGCACCGTGAGAGCGCGTGCAGGCGCCGGGCCACCGTGGCAGAGCCGGGCAGGACCTGTCAAAGGGCAGCGAGCTGCCCAGCAGGCTGGACACCACCACGCTCTTGTGCTGGGAGGCCAGGATATAAACCGTCTGCTGGGCCGCCTTCCGGACGTGCTCCTCGTCCACCTCCTCCAGCTTGCTGTGGATGATGCTCATGATGTCGGGCACCTGAGGGAAGAGGAGACGGCGGTGTCCAGCCGAGGGCCGGGACGCGCCGAGCACTCGGGGCCGGCGTCAGACAGCCCCTGCAGCCAGGACGCGCGCCTCCCTTCCCCTCCATCGCAGCCCGGGCAGGTAACGGGACGTCAGGAGACAACACGGGTGGGCAGACCATCAGGAAGGGCAGTTTGCCTTCCCAGCTGAGGGAAGTCGGCGGGTGCATGCAGAGCCACAGGCCTCCCTGGACGTCAAGGAGCCTTCCCCGCCCTGCCACCCAGGAGACGGAGGAGGCTGCAGGCTATTCCCAGGGGAAAGAGGACCCAGCCAAGAACACGCTCAACCCCCAGCCGCAGCCTTCCAGCAAGGAGCTCCTGCTAAGCCCCAGCCTCGACACGGGTGCAGCGAGGGGAGCTCAGTGAGCGAGTTCCTGAGAGGAACTCGAGCTGAACGCAGGGAGACACCTCGGCACTCACTGCAAGCCGTAAAACGCACGTTAAGACAAATAGGAAGTTCACGCGCAGACCAGGCCTGGCAGCAAATTCCCGAGATTAAGTGCAGAGCAGCCGAGCGCTCCGTCCCCAGCTGCGCTCGAGTCTGCCCCACGGACTCCGAGGCTTAGCATCAGTTCAGATTTCAGGATCTGGGCTGGACTGGGTCTGACCAAAAGGTGAGTCATGTAAGCTGGAGCAATCCCATGCAGGAGAGAGGCTAATAGGTAGCGAGCGGGACTTTAGCAGAAGCTCTAGTGCAAAAGAAAGCCCAGGGAGTAGCTAGAGACCTGGTGTTTCCAATTACTGCAAGAGAAAGGGGGAGCTTAGCCCTAAAGGTAGTGGATTAGACAAAAAAGCCTTCTGTGTCCAGCACCTCTAAGCCCTGTAAGCATTCAGACTGGCTTCCCAGCCAGGAACCCTGGGCTCCCCCAGAGCTTGCAGAGGTTTCACAGGGAGCCCGAGCCCTTCTGGTAAAGTGAGCTTCTCTGAACTCCTCAACCCGAGCGAGAGCCAGACCGGAGCCGGCCTCGCCAGCAGCTGCCGCCTCCTACCACACAGCAGCCTTCCCCGACCGCGACGACGGAGCAGGAGAGCGCGAGCGCACGTGTCCATGGGGAATCGAGGAAGGTCGGGAGCGACAGCCCCCCAAAAGCTTCGGGGCAAGCGTTCCCCTGGCCAGAAATGCCACAGCTGATGCAGAGTCCCTGCAGACAAGGGTTAAACACCTCCCTTCTTCCATCAGGGCTGGACCCCTCGCTGCGCTGGGCATCGCTCGCCTGCCGAGGGCTTGCCCCTTACCGGAGCATCCCTGCCTGCGCCAGACAAGGCCATCACCCCCCAGCAAAGCAGCCGCTGGAGCTGCAAGCGGGAAGTTATCAGGCTACGCACGTGGGAAGAAAGGGAGGCAGCAAGACCCGGCCGGAGCCGCCTCTCCGGGGCCGCATTTGGACTACAGAGGCAGTGCCGAGGCCAAGCAGCAGCAGCTTACCTTCTCCTGCAAGACGCCTCCGCGCTCCTTGAGGAGGGAGTTGATCATGACGGTGGCTGCTCGGGAACAGTTCTTATCGGGGTCCGCCAGCCCCTCGAACATGGCGAGCAGGAGGCTCATCAGCTGGTCCGGAGGGACGCGCTTCCCAATCACCTAGGGAGAGGGCAGGCGGAGGTAAGCAACAGGGTTTCGTCACTCCCCGAAGACAGCGGTCCCTTCGACGGCACTGGCAGAGCCCGGAGCAAGGGCCCCCTGCGCAGCTCTCCCAGCTGCGGGCAGCAGGAGGGCCGCTCCTCGGCTCGGTGCCCTGCAGGAGCATCAGCCAGGAGCCCAAAGCGGTGGTAACGGAGCAAGGGCCAGGCCAGGGCCCCGACGGAGGCAAGAGGCCACCTGCCCCATGCTGGTGGCCAGCGTGGCCAGATAACCTGGCCAGATAACCCGGGGCTGTCTCGGGACGGGTCGGGACAGCACAACCAAGCCACCAACTCCGCTCTGGCCACCACCCAAGCGCTGGGAGGAGGCTCCCCCAGGTCTCACCAGGCTCGACGGTGGATTAGTGGATTAGTTAGTGGGGGGACGTCCCCCGGAGTGACAACATCTGAGGAGCTGCAGCTTTTCCAGGACAAAAAGGTACTACCAGCTTCCCTACAGATCCAAGCCCCTGTGGAGCAAGGCTTGCAGAGCGCTCAGCACAGCAAACGGCCATCAGGGAGGAGCTCACCCCTGCAGCTCTCAAGGGCAGAGTGGCCAACCCCTCGTATCCCATCCCTCACCGCCCGATCCCAGGTGCTGCCCACGTCATTCAAGTCACGGTGGTTTGAGAGCCACGTTTGGACCCTTTCGGGCGCGAAGTTGCGCTTGAACAGCTCTGCCAACGCCGCTGCCGTACTGGGAGGCAGCCCGGCTGCAGCTCCTGAGCCAACCTCCCCGTGCTCCGCAGGAGAGCGCAGCCAGCAACAGGACCTCAAGGGCTCCCTTCTGCCAGCAGCTTCCACCGAGGAGCACGATGTACCACAGCCTCCACCCTGGAGCAGGCTGGGGCCCCGCGCAGGTCCCGTAGGGCTGAGCTAGACCGCCTCTACCTTAGCTTTCAGGCGACGCGGACAGAAGCGATTTGCATCACCCACAGCAAAGTTAAGTTCTCAACCCCAGCGCCGGGAGCGCTGATGGCTGAAGAGTTCAGGCTGCCCGTCAGACCTCTGAACGGATGCACCGAGCCGCAGCACGGCCGGGCGCGAGCCCCTGCCGGCGCCCTCCGCGCCCGCAGAACATCCGCGGAGGTGTCCTCGCTGGGACCCTCAGGCCCGAAGCGGGGACCAGCAGCCTCCCACTGGGGGCGAGGGGCTCCGAGCATCCCCTGGCCAGGCCAAGGCAGTTCTCCAGCTGGAGGAGAAGACTGCAGCGGCTTGTTTCCTGGCGCGAGGCTGGGGCTCCCCAGCAGCCTCCAGACTGCGCGGCTGCTCAGAACAGACGAGGCACCAAGTCCTCTGCGGCTCCTGCTCCGCAGCTCCACCACCCTGCAAAGAGCGGGGCCGTGCCGGGTTGGCCCTCCACCTTACCATGGCAATGTTGTTGCAGGTGTGGAAGAGAACGGTGAAGTCGGGCTCCTCCAGGCCTTTCTTCAGAGCTTTCAGCCCCTCCACCATCTCGTCTCTGTGATCCTGGGCAAAACCTGCAGTCAGAGGGAGCGCTCGGTGAACGGCATTCCTCCTGTTTTACACCCGTGTGCCGCAGAGGGCTGGGTTTCACCGGCGAGCTGGCCCAGCTTTCAGGAAGGAGCCAAGACGGCGAAGCTGCTGCCAAGGGCCAGAAGAGCTTGCCCTGCAAGGAGCCACGCTGCTCTGGAGAGCAGGGCCCAGCCAAAGCCCTGCAGAGGCTGTGCTTGTCTCAGTGCCTCCATCTGAAGTGGAGGACTGACCTCTCCTGGAGAGAGGGAGAACGCCAGGCTCAACCGCAGGCTCGCAAACCCGCTCGCTTGCACCCGAGCCTCGCAGAGATCCTTGGAAACCCAAGCGCTTCGGCGACGTCCTCCGCCAGCCCTGCTCCCCGCGGCGTTTGCGGGTCGCTCCTTCGGGATCATGCAGGCGGAGGGATGGGACGCGCACCCCTCTGCCCAGCTGCGGAGAAGAGGGCTCTCCCGCTGCCGGCACCCACCGCCCGTGCTGCGAAACCCCGCTCCGCCGCCCGCGCGCCCACCTTCGTAGCACAGCTGGATGTAGAGCAGGCAGTAGACGCAGTCGACGGCGTGCTGGCGGACGCTGGCCAGGGAGTCCGAGCAGCGCGGGGAGAAGAGCGCGATCAGGACGCCGAGGTTGTAGAAGGGGATGACGGTCTGCAGGGGTGACAGACACGGGCGGCGCTAAGCGAGGGGGACGCTTTCAGCAGGCACAGTGTTTCCCTACCGCCGCGGAGCCCACCTTCGCGCCCCTGCGGGGAGGGACGCAGGCAAGGCACGCAGCAGCGGCAGGAAGACGCGCTCGAGCACCGGGTTTACTTACGCTGACTTTCAGCTTGGTCAGGTAGAAGTCCAGCAAGGCGGCGCTGACCTCCACTGCTCGCTGCCGCTCGTGCTCCTTGCTAGACTTGATCCAGGAGCCTAAATGCTACAGGGGGAAAGCACCAGAAAGGAGAGCAGAAGCTCGGCTGCTGTACCGCACGCAGCCAAGGCGTCCTTCAGCCCAGCACGTGCGGGCTGTGGGAGCTACGGCCCTGACCCCAGCAGCTTACCCTGGCCCATCTTCAGGACAGCGCTGGGTCTCTGCCTCCTGGTGAGGCTGCATGTGCCTGTGTCCCCCCCGCCCCGGCTACCAGAGACCTCCTCTGGCATCCTGGCCACCCTTCCCGGCCAGCAGCAGGCACGCCCAAAGGGGCAACCGCGTGCTTCGTCCCCTCGAGACCTTGCCCCAGCCAGGCAGCGCGAGCACCACGCCAGAGCAGCCGTGCCCAGCGGCCGCAGGAACGAGGGTCACGCTGGACCTCACGGCACTTGGAGAAGCGAGGACCAGTTGCGCTAATTCCCCGCTCTGGGTCCGAAGCCGCGTCTGCCTCGTGACCTCTGGTTGGCAGGCAGGCACCTCGGCTTCCCCGCTTCCCCCAAGCCAGGCTGCACCTACCGCAAACATGTCCTGCAGCCCGTGGGGGGTCAAGTTCCTCCGCAGGAGACTCTTCAGCAGGTCTTTAAGGGCACTGATGGTGTCACCATACAGCACCTAAGGAGGGAAGACCGATCACAGGCTACGCAAGCACTGCGCCTCACCCCAGAGCACCAGCCCAGGCATGCAAGGAGGGAGAGAGAGCGCTCTCTGCACCTATTCTCCACTCGTAGGACTCTCCCGGGCGCTGGGTGCCACGGCGCAGCCACCTCCAGCTTAGCAGGAGAACGCAGTGGGGGCTGAAGCCCAGTTTGCATGGCCAGGAGTACCGGGGACGCGGTGGGAGTCAGCACAGTGGTGGCCGTGATCTGTGCCGAGCGCCAGCAGCCAGCCAGAGCCGAGCATGCTAGCACAGATGCTTCGGGGCAGGCTTTCCAGAAGGGAATTTGGTCCTTCTCCCACTTGGGGAAAAATTCCAGTGAGCCCAGTGCGAAGGCACCCTTTGAAGATGCTTACTGTTTCCTTCCAGGACTTATTTTGGGATAAACTCCAAAAAATAAAAACTACAAGCCTTCACAGGACGGAAGAAAAGGATTATCAACTTGCACTTTTGGGCCAGATGCCCGCAAACGCAAGCTGGGGACAGCGAGAGCCCCAGGCTCCCGCTCTGCAGCTCACCTTGAAGGAGCCGCAGCAGCGGCAGGCGGCACGGCGGAGCACAGGGCTGCTCTGCAGCCGCCCAGCAGCTGCAACAACTTCATTAGCAGCATGTTATTTTCATTCATTAAGCACTCAACCACAACTGAGAAGCAGCTGCAGCCTTTCAAAAGCTAGTTATGTAAAGGCCCCCTCTACCCTGCAGGGTTTCCAGGATCATTTGATTTTTTCCCCTCGAGGGAGTTCATGCTCTTATTAGCAGCATTTGGACTTGCTGATAAGCTCATATTTTCTCACTTGCTATCAGTGCACAGAAGGGCCAGGCTTTTTCAAGAGATAAGTGAGCGGAGGAGACGGTGCAGCTTGCTTCCCCCCCCGAGGTGCCCAGCTGAATTGAAAACAGGCCTTTCCCACGGCTGATCGGCTGCCAGGGAGATGCCGCGGCCGCAGGACCCGCTGGCTCAGGGGACCGCGGAAAGGCATCTGTGCTCTGCCCCGAAACCAGCGTTTCCTGCGCCGCAGAACAAAGCCCCATCACCCTGCCGGGTCGCGAGCGAGCCGACCTTGGCTCCGCATCGGCTCTGTGCTGCCGGCGCTAGCGCGAGGCCGGCCGGCGCAGGAGCGGTGCGGGCAACTCCCTGCCGGCACCGGATTCCCCACCTCCTTGTGTAAGGCATCGTCCCCGTTCTCGTCCCTCTCCTTCGCCAGTTCCAGCGGCGGCAGGGCAAGCACGCTAGCGAGGCAGGTATCAATCAGCTCCGTCCTGTCGGGGTCGCTGAGGTGGGGCTCCAAGACGCTGATCCCAGGTTAAGGAAGCAACACGGGTGCGCTGAGCGCTGCGGGAGCGCCTTTCACCTGGGTGAGCGGGGAACAAGGATTTTATTAGGCATTCCTGCCGACATGACTCCATCCTAAGTGGCACCGGCTTTAATCGGAAGCAGGCAGAGTGTTCCCAGCATCTGTGTCAGGAGCCGTGACGTGCTGAGTGTTTTTAACTGGAGCTCAGAAGTCATCTCTGCGTAACTGAGAGTGCAGCGCCCTTGGCTCTGGTTTGTACAAAGAGCTTTTACTGCAGCGTCCAACGAGAACCGAGCCCGGGAGCGCTGGGGAAGCTAGCTGGCAGCCGTGCCAGGCTGTCCGGTTGCACTGCGTCTAGCACAGCTCTATCAGTGCCCCTTCCGAGGTGGGGAGAGCCCCTGGGCGCTATCAGTGCCCCTTCCGAGGCAGGGAGAGCCCCTGGGCTCTATCAGTGCCCCTTCCGAGGTGGGGAGAGCCCCTGGGCTCTATCAGCGCCCCTTCCGAGAGGGGGAGAGCCCCTGGGCTCTATCAGTGCCCCTTCCGAGGCGGGGAGAGCCCCTGGGCGCTATCAGTGCCCCTTCCGAGGGAGGAGAGAGCCCCTGGGCTCTATCAGTGCCCCTTCCGAGGGGGGGAGAGCCCCTGGGCGCTATCAGTGCCCCTGCCGAGGGAGGGGAGAGCCCCTGGGAGCTATCAGTGCCCCTTCCGAGGGGGGGAGAGCCCCTGGGCGCTATCAGTGCCCCTTCTGAGGGAGGAGAGAGCCCCTGGGCGCTATCAGTGCCCCTTCCGAGTGGGGGAGAGCCCCTGGGATCTATCAGTGCCCCTTCCGAGGGAGGGAGAGCCCCTGGGCGCTATCAGTGCCCCTGCCGAGGGAGGGGAGAGCCCCGGGGCCCTAGAGCTGCCCCCGCCGGGGGAGGGGAGAGCCCCTGGGCTCTATCAGTGCCCCTGCCGAGGGGGGGGAGAGCCCCTGGGCGCTATCAGTGCCCCTTCCAAGGCGGGGAGAGCCCCTGGGCTCTGCTGTCAGACCCCCAGGGCAAGCCGGGGAGCGGGGTCAGGCTCTGCGGGCACAAACAGCTCCGGTGAGCGCTGCCCTGCAAGCGGCATTCCCGCAGGGATGGGCGCAGAGGAAGGATACACCAGGTAAGTGCAGGTGATCATCGCCCGCTGGCGAACCGGCGTCCGCATCGCCTCCGGTGGTTCCGCTTTGATGAACTCCTGGAAGGCAGAACAAGGTGGCGGTTACAGTCACATCCCCCTCCGTCCCGCTCTGGCACGGGCCAAGCTTTAGGGCGATTGCCGCCTCGAAGCCCGGCAAGCCAGGAGCCGCACCGCGTTAGCCCAACACCCCAAATGCTGCACGACCACCCCACGCCTTGGGCAACGCGGCCGTGGAGATGCAGCACCATCGCTCACTGCAAGTCTGCCTTTGCTCACAGCAAGCCATCCTCCCAGGGCTCCGCTCCCTGCTGGGACCTGCCCCCTCTCCAAGGGCGGGCAGGTCCATGGAGGTCAGCCCCCTGCCCCAGCACAGCCCGGCAGGCACAGGAGGACAGGGCAAACTCGCACCCACCCTTCCCACGAGGCACCCAGAGCACAGCTCCAGAGACGGAGCAGCTACGCCTACGCTTAACCCTCAGCACGGTGGCTTGGGAACCACCGCCGGCGTCCCCTAGACCAGCCCCAAGCCAGGCCACCCTCCGGGGCTCGCTCTTACCACCATCTGGGCCACAAGCTCAGCTTTGCGGGAGAAGATGAAGTCCCCGTGCTTCACACCGTTGAAGATAGCTTGGCTGATCATGCAGATGCTCCGGATGAGGCACAGCTTCAGGGTCAGGTCCTGAGAGCAGAACCCAGGGTGAGAAGTGAAGACCAGGCTTAGCACGAAACCATAGCTTGTCACTCCACCCAGCACGGGTGTCCCCCCCCCGAGAAAACTGGTGCTCGGGCTGAGCACAACAGCCTAGCCTGCGCCGCCGGTAGCGCGTGGGCTCGGCTCTCTGCTCTTTATGCACGTTACAGGCTCTCTGGTGACCGGGGAGCGGAAGGGCACCCTGTCCCAGCCGGCCACCCCAGTGTCACAGACTAGCGGGACACCAGGAGCCCCTGCCCTGGCAGCGCGTGGAAGAGGAGAGCCCCTCCAGGGTCTCGCTCCTCTCTGCTGAGGCAGCACCCTGAGCACGCAGATGCTCAAGGCAACTCCAGAAGTTGCCAGGTGCTCTTCCTCCTCCTACACATCTTGGGGGTCTAGGACAGCCGACACGGGGTTGAGAGGGGGCACCCCGATGAAAAGCGCTCCCCTCGTCCCAGCCCTCGGGCAAGCCCCTCAGGAGGGCAGGGAGCCAGGGGGGGGTTCGAGCGAGAAGGTCCCCAGCTCGGGGGCCAGAGATGCTCTGCAGAAGCTGTTAGTGCCAGCGGGAGCCCAGAAGGAAAATGCATTAGTGGAGCCCAGCGAAGGAGTCCCCGGCCTGACAGTCCAACGTGACAAATCCCATTTTTCTTGTTCAGCCCTTCAGAAGGGGAACGTAAGAATACAGCCCCTCGCTGCCCCAAGGACAGTAATCTGGATTTTAATACCTGCCCATTGAATGATTGTTCCAAGGGGAAGCAGGAAAATCGGCTCAGTGGATTTTAGCTGAGCTGCAGGTTGCAGCTCGCTCTCTGGAGTCCCCAGGCTTCCCCGGCGAAGCCCGTGAGCGGGGAGCCGGAGGGGCTGCCTGACCACCCTCTCTGCGGGCAGGGGAGGCGAGCCCAGAGCAGCTCCGAGGAGGGAACCCCAGCCCTCGCCTCCCAGGGCGGCCACGGCTCGGCTTGCCACGAGTGCAGCCCCGAACTGGCTCGCCCCCCTCCCGGGGACGGCTCTGCGAGCTCCAGCCACGCAGAGCTCGCGGGAAAGGCACGGCCTCAGCAGGACGGGTGGAAGGTGAGAGGCTCAGGTCTGCCCACGGGCAGCGAGCTCGGCTGCAGGCTCCCGTGGGAGGCCAGCGCAGCCTCTGGTCAGCTCGGCGTTCCAGCAGGGTGGCGCCCACCCGAGCCACGCTTTCGCCTACAGCTCCTGTCCTGCCGGAAAGGCTTTTTCTCTCCCCCTCTGCTGTGAGTTTTGGCACTTTCAGGCAATGGTTCCAGCACAGAGGACCGGGCTGGGGAGCTCAGGGCGAGGAGCAGCAGCTCCCGCAGCTCTCCCGGTCTCCCCACGGGCAGAGGGGTGCTGCTGTGAGCACAGCACGGGGCTGCCCTCGAGGGGAGCCCAGAGCAAGAGGCAGGCAGAGACAGCAGGAAAGAGCAGAGACTAGTTCAGACTTAATGCCTCACACTGTACCTTGGTTTCTACCTTTATTCCCAGAACCTGAACAAGTGAAAAAACAAAACATTAGCAACGCACGGGCGAGCAGACTCCGCAGAATGACCTTCTCCCAGGGGCTGCCCGCGGGTCCCGGCAGGACCCTGCAGGCAGAGCAGCCAGAAGAGCCTGGCTGCTCCAGCTCGCCCGGGTGCGCTCTCCCTCCCCGGGGAGGATGGGGGGTCCCGGCGGCTTACCTTGGTGTTGAAGCACTGGAAGATGTTCTTCAGGATGTCTGCTTCGATCCTGGACAGCACCAGCTCCTTGGGCGCGTACACAGCTACGTATCCATAGCAGAGGATGAGCGTGCTCTTTATTTTCTCCACTTCGTTGTCACTACGGTCCTGTTACAGCGGATGAGAAAGTTATCGAGGGGGAATGGTGGGAAGCCAGGGCCGGCTCTTCCCAGCTCTCACGGGGAGGTGGTTTCTGCAGGGTCTGCCCGGCCAGCTGAAGGTACTCCCTAGAAAACAGGGCCCCCCCGAGCGGGTTTCAGACCTTCGCTTCCCATCCTTTCGGCGGTGGCAGCGACCTCCAGAGCCCTGACGGAGCACTGGGCGTCCCAGCGTGCGCTGTGCTAACAGCGCACCTCCGTCCGAGGCGCGAGCCCCAGTTTGCCATCCAGCGCTACCTTTTAGAGCCCTGCGGGGCAGTCCGTGAGCCCCAGCCTGGCCAGGTTAACCAGGTTAACTGCTGGTTAACTAGCACGCTAGAAATCAGCATCCGCTGCCCGCTAACCAGCGCTGCTGAGAGGTTTCACCTGCACCGTCCCAGGGAGCAGTTTGTGGCTGACCCCCCCGGTACCATGGCCCGAGGGGCAGGGCAGGGGCAAGGGCTGCACGGGGGCTTCCTCGGCCGGCTCCCGAGCTCCGGGCACCCTTCTGTTGTGGGCCAGGGTCTCTTCCGCGCCCATGCAGCGCTAATCCTGCCCCTCAAACACCCAGTCTTAGACACTGGGAATTAAAACAGCTGCCCAGGTCAGAAAGTTTGAGGGCAGGCTTTTACTGCCGGCGCTCGGGGCACGAAACACCCCCGCCTTCTGGGGCGCACGCATGGCTGCGGGAGCCACTTGGGCATCGCCGTCGAGCGCGGCAAGGTGGGTGACAGCCAAACCACGCTCCGCGTCCGGCCGGGGCCCCCCGAGGGATGCAGAAGCCAAGTCGCAGCTTACTCGAGCCCGCCCAGCAAGCGAGTGGCTTCGGCGGGATGCGAGTCGGCGGGAGCGCAGGGCTGAGCTAGCGCCAAGCAGCCTCCGACGCCAAGAGCAGCCCTCTGAGGAGGCGGGGGGTACCCCGGACCCCAGCCGAACGCTCCGAGGCACGAAGTTAACTCCTTTCCCAAGGACCGCTCCAGCACACGCCGTATCTGAAGGCGGCTGCGTGAGCCTTTAGCTGCCGGCTGTGTCGCAGCAGGGGCCCTTTGGCTCTTACCTTGAACATACTGAACAGTCCCACAGATTTCTTGAGGACATCAGACCTAATGAAATCTTCCAGCTTGGCCAGGGTTTCCTCCAGGTGATTTATTGCACATATCCCAAAGCAGGAAGCGAGTCCCTGGAGGAAGCAGAGAAAACACATTAGCAGAAAGCTATTAATTCACCAGCCCCAGCTGACACTTAAAGAGAGCCTGTTTATTGGTTTAATTCCCGGCACCTGAGCCGTGCCCGGCTGGGAGCAGTCCTGGCAGCCAGTGCTCCCCTCTCCCAGGGCACGGGCTTGCCTCCGGGGAACACAGGGCTCCATAACTGTCCTTGTCTGGGCGACAGGCTGGGACACGGCTCGAGAGGAGCCGCGGGCGCAGGACAGGCACGCGGCTCTCCAGCGGGCAGATGTCAGCCGCTCCGCGGGACACAGGAGCCCAGCCGAGCGCTCCGGCTGGAAGCGAGAGCAAAGCAGGCTTAGCAGGTCCTGCCTTTCTGCTCTACCTCCAGGAGGTCTAGCGAGCTGGGGCCGAGGCTCCATAAACGGTTTATTCGAGAGCAGCCCTTGACGGGGTTGCATAAGCTGGAGCAAAGCCAGGCACCGTCGGCTCGTGTTTGCACTGCACTTAAAGGCAGCGGCAGGCGGGGGGGAGCGCTCCGCGGCGGGGCAATCGGGCAGGGCAGTGCCCTGCCAAGTTTACAGGGAAGCCGGGGAGCGTGTAAAGCCAGAGCACGAGTCCGGCCAGGAAAAGCTCGACCCCGACCTCAGCTCCAGGGTAGCAAAGGAGGGTCTGAGCTGGCGGTGAAGAAAACCCTGCAAGGGATCCACAAGCAGGTGACTTTTTAGCAGGGCCTGTCGCGGTAGGACGAGGGGCAACGGCTTTAAACTGAAAGAGGGGAGATCTAAGGAAGAAATGTTTTATGCTGAAGGCGGTGAGACCCTGGCCCAGGTTGCCCAGAGAGGTGGTCGGTGCCCGGTCCCTGGAGACCATCCCAGGTCGGGTTGGACGGGGCTCTGAGCGACCTGACCTGGTTAAAGACAATCACAGAGTCATTAAGGTGGGGAAAGACCTCTGGGATCAAGTCCAACCCCACCCCAACCCCCCCAGGGCTCCCAAACCACGTCCCCAAGGGCCGCGGCTGCACGGTGTCTGAGCACCCCGGGGACGGTGACTCCCCCGCCGCTCCGGGCAGCCTGTGCCGGCGCTCGACAACCCTTTCGGTGCAGAATTGTTCCCG